>LIEC01012163.1:0-62687 GCA_001925005.1 Drosera capensis | reverse complement strand
TTTTAACTTTATTAATAATAAAAATAAAATATTATGAATTACATATAAAATAAAATATTCTTGGTTTATCTGAGATGATGGTGAGAATATCCCAAGGAAAAAAAATGAAGAATGACAAAGCGGATGAAGTGGGCCATTCACTCTTCCACGTGGCACCAATGGATTCCTCCACAGCCTTATCCTCCCCCTTTCGTCATCCAATCCCCTCTCATATATTCCTTTCCAGTCTCCACTCCACCACACGTTCCCTCCCCTCCCAATTTTCCCCATCCAAATTCCAACCCGGTCATCATCCCTCACATCAGCGTAAAGAAAAAATTCCCAAAACACAAATGGCATCCACCGCGTGCTTCCTCCACCACCACGCCCTCGCCGCCTCTTCTGCCACCGCCAGGAACTCGCGGACGCCGTCGGCGGTGAGCACGAGGTCGCTGGTGGTCAAGGCTTCGCAGAAGCACGACGTGGCGGTGTCCGACGAGGCGGCCGTGTCTCGCCGCTTGGCGCTTACTGTTCTAATTGGCGGCGCCGCTGTCGTGTCCAAGGTTTCCCCCGCCGATGCTGCTTACGGTGAAGCTGGTATTGCTCTTCATCTTGAGAGTTATGTCAAGTGTGTGGCGGAGTTACTCGTGTAGTTACATAATTTGCTCGGAAAGAGTGTGATTGTCTGTTAATTTTTAGGGTCGCTTGAAAACCCAGTCTGATCGGTCTCAATTGACTGTTTAAAAAGTGACAACAGATAGCATTTGGCATGGAAGGTTAGAATTAATAATATAAAACTCGCAAGTGTCACAAGTGCATATAACATCTAGTATGATTTCTTTTCAAGAAAAAGAAAAAAGAAAAAAAGATTTAATGTCTGATATTCTGATCATGGGACTGTAATAGATGTGTGGTACAATGAAAAAAATGTTTTGTTCTGTTATTTGTACTTTTGATAGAGATATATTGATCAAACATGTTCCATTCTATAGCGAATGTGTTTGGAAAGCCCAAGACAAACACAGATTTCCTTCCCTACAATGGCGAGGGATTCAAGCTATCAATCCCCTCCAAATGGAACCCAAGCAAAGAGGTCGAGTTCCCCGGCCAGGTGCTGAGGTACGAGGATAACTTTGATCAATCCAGCAACGTCACCGTATCCATAACTTCCACGGACAAGAAGTCTATCACTGACTACGGATCGCCTGAGGAGTTCCTCCAGAAAGTAACCCCCTTCTGCACTCATTTTGTCGTGCTATTCTTATAATTGAAACTATTTCTGATCATAGGTGAAGCGGAATAATTGATGCTGATAAATGTCTCTTGGCTAGGTCAACTACTTGTTGGGTAAACAAGCCTACTTTGGACAGACCGATGCTGAGGTAAGTTCATTCTCCATTGATCCCTCTATTATGAACCCAATAAATCGATGATGTATTCGGCTTGAATCACATGATCTTGTTAGTTGGTTGACTTGTGATGAAATTGTGCAGGGCGGGTTTGACTCGGGCGTGGTTGCATCTGCAAACATATTGGAAGCATCAGCTCCAGTGATCGGAGACAAGCAATACTACTTCCTATCCGTGCTCACACGAACTGCTGATGGAGATGAAGGCGGGAAGCACCAGTTGATCACTGCCACCGTCAAGGACGGCAAGCTTTACATTTGCAAGGCCCAAGCTGGAGACAAGAGATGGTTCAAGGGAGCTAGGAAGTTCGTCGAGAACACTGCCAGTTCCTTCAGCGTTGCGTAAGTCGCGGCCTCAGTGGAAATATATGAGGACTTCCATATTGTGGTTGTAATTTTTTTCTGAGCTCTAATACCTTCACTTTGCCCAGCTGTTTGTATCATCATAGTTCTTCCTAAGAATGTGTGTTAGGAGAACATGAGGCGGCTTATATTTACCAACTGTTAAGACGATAAATTGCCTCCCTAACAATGATAGAAATATTAGGTTTATTTCTAAAACCAATTAGTTATAGGATGATAGGTTTATGATCTATTTATATTGTTGTAGGTTTTATCCAAATTTCGATGTGGGTTTAGTATTTTGAACACGTCGTCTCACGAATGTTTTTTTTTTTTTGAAATGTGAACTGATAATAAGATGACGTGAAACACGTGTGACGATTAGTTCTGGATCTGATTTTGATAACAACTAAAAGGGAAAGCTTATTCTTAAAATTAATTGTTTATAAATGAAGAGGTATATGATTTATTTATATTATTATAAATTTTTATCTAAATTTTGATATAAATTTAATATTTTTTTAACAATGATATGATTTTTTAGATCAGAACCGGATGGTGCTAAACCTCCCCAAACATGTTTCCATAGGAAGGTTTAGGTGTTTTAGTTTTAGCACTATATGGAATCAAACACATCCACATTATAATGTGTGTCAAGAGTACAAAATCCAAAATAGATAAATCATCACATAAACATGTGGGATCACTATATGTTATTGTACTCGTTATAGGTTGGTAGTTGATTTGAGTCGAAATTATGGCTTTTTTTTTTCTTGCGATGTTGAGACCATGGGTGTCAGGGGTTACTTATCTTTGAAGTCGGATCCACGACGGTTGCTACAACAACAGTATCGGTGCGGTTGATAATCTGCATCGTGGATCGAAAATCCAACGGTTAAGATTTATTTAATGATTTAATGATTATTTTTATTTATTTATTCAATTTTTTATGTGTATAATATAAAATGTGGGTTTTTTTTTATCAATTATTTTTAAGATTGATATTTTCTTAATCGAATTTTTTTTTTCTTTTTTTCAGAATTTTTTATAAATAAAATAAAATCACACACAAGGACCGGTGCTATTGGGGATCCAAAGACAGAGGATCCAACTCCCTTATCTTTGGATGTTCATCACGAGATAATTCTTAGTACTCCTACTTGTTTGCACGGGATTGTTTTGTGACACCACCTCCACTAATTAATCTTATTCCATATGGGAGACTATAAGCAAGTTAAGTCGGATTGATACACATCTCCTTATCAGAAATAAAATAAATAAATATCTTTGCAAAAAATTTATGAAGCCCAAACAAACATAGAAAGGAGTTAAATGATATTAGTAGTCTTATTCCCTTCATTTAGTCCTCCAAAAAAACATACCCTGTAGGTTTAATAAGATATTGATTGATATCATGTACAACCCCTGTGTTGCTTATCAAAATAATCAACTACAATCAATTTTGATGAACAGTATAAAAAATAAAATCATAGATTAGTTCGATCAACTCATAATACAGATCTAATTTTCAAGAACAAGTCCAATGGGCTAGGTATTTAAGTTGCCAAATGCATAATATAGCAATAACACATCAAATATTTACAATTGGCTAAAAATTGATTTTGATTTTTGTTGCTAAATTTTACAATTTGCTATTTGACATACTATATTTGATGAAAAATGCCTTGGGTGTTTTTGCCACATAAACAATTTGGTGGAAAAAAGCCATTATAAAATTGGAAGTTTGGTTTTAGTAAAAGAAAAAAAAAAAAAAAAAATTATATAACACAATATGATTGGAGTTAGATACACAAATTTTTAGATTTTAACATTATTTATAACCATTTTAGAATTATAGATATGTAAAAATATTCAATTTCATTGAACTGATTCTTGGACATGAAAAAATCACTTAGACTAATTATCCGAGTGTCATAATATTAATAATGACAAAAAAAATATTCTTTCGATATCATAAAAACATAATAAATAGTACATATTTAATAAAATTAATCATATTATAAATAATATACGAAACAAATAAATAATATTATTTTATAAAATTATCATAAAACATACTTTAAATTTTGGTTGTATATATGAAACTGGATCAAAATAAAACTACTTCGCATTTTTCAGGGAGGGAGTAAATAAAAGAGGACTAGGGTTCCTCTTTTGTACCGCCCTTTCTCTGTCCACCGCCATCGGCTGGGTCGCCGAATACCCGATCAACGGCGCCTAATTTCCAATCCCAATTCATTCTCACACACCAAACACCACAGCTTCGCCGCCGCCGCTTTCATCTTCCTTCTCTCTCATTCGTCGTCTCTCGTCACCGCCGTGAATTCCCGTTCGCCGTAGCCGGAATCGGAAGAGGATAAAACACCATGGGGAAGAGGAAGAAGAAGCAGGAGCAGCAGGAGCAGGAGGGCTATGGCGGCGGACAAAGCTCGAAACTCGATGAGGCGACTCGGATTCGAATCACCAAAGCGCTCCAGGAGTTCAGAGAGTCCTCCGCCGATGGTAAAGAGATCTATTTTTGTGGTCTTATATGTAATTTTTTTAAGTGATCGATGATGTTTTGGAGTTGTGAGGGAATGATCAAATGCAGGCAGTGTGATTGGTGACTCCGTTCTGGGTCGCGGAGTGGATTAAATTGATTTGTTTGGATGGAGATGATCGTCAGAGCTTGAGGGAAATCAGGGCATGGCATGTGTTGCTTGTTCCGTTTAGATTATATCATTCGCTACTAGAAATGTGATACTGGGATATAGTGGGAAGGAGATGATGTCATTTTGGTGCCTGGCAGAGGAGATATCCACTATGTTCCAGGCTTTCAGCTGGTAGCCCTTAGGTTTTGATGGTTTGTGATGTGTCCAGTGGTCAGGATAGCAGATTTCTGATCAGAGTCTACACTATTGGTTCTCACGGTGTCATTATTCTGCAAGGATTACATCGGCTCTGCATACATCCTTTTCGCATTACCTGTTTGCTTGTTTTATATACTGTAAAATACACACTTCAGTAATTAATGATAATCTTCCAAGCAAGCTCAAGCCTGCCAAGTTATGAGCAAATGTCTCTTCTCATAGTTAAAGTGACATTGTTGTTCATGGACATGTATAATCACTTCTTATTCTTCACACTTCATTGCTTTCATGTGCTATTTTGGCTATGATATTACATGATTTCTTTCTTAAGGTTCTTTCTTCTTTTTTTCAACTTCATTTTTCTTCAATCATTGTTCTATGCAGTGTATACATTTGAAGAAAATTTTTCCAAACAAGAGCGTGCTGATATTCATGAAAGGTGCAGGAAAATGGGGTTGATTTCAAAAAGTTTTGGGTGAGTGCTGGCAGATCTCATAGCTGGGTTCTTTTTTGACTGGTTTGTGGGATTAGCTTTTGTTAATCCAGGAGTAGAGCTCACATTTCAGTAGCTATGTTTAACATCATGTTCTCATCCCTCCTCCCTTTCCCTACAACACCTATTTTGACATCATTTTTGAAATCCATTTTTTTTAGAGGTGGGGACGGGCGAAGAGTTTCAGTTTACAAAAGTAACAAAACCAAGAAGAAGGCGAGTACTGCTGAGAAAAAGGAAGATGTCCCTGTTGTGACATTTTCAGAAAAATCAAAAGAGGTTCTGTGGGATCTTTTTATCCGTTATCCACCAGGCAAAGAAGTTCGAGCAGGAAATCCTGGTGAACACAGTAAAAGCACAAATATGAAGCCTGGTAAAAGGGATCCTATTTTCACAAAGGCTTCAATGGGCAAGGATGAAATTGCTGGTAAAGTGGATTCACTTTTATCCAAGTTAAATAATGATCCCAAGATGAAAGAGGTGAATTCAGTGGCTCTTATGCATTTATTCTTGTGAATCTCATCCAGTGTAGCTTATTCTTGTTAGACTTGGATTAACCTGAGCTGACACTTCGCTACACTATTGTTGAAGCAGATCGCTGAAGTGAGGGCTAAGCTCCCGATCGCATCTTTTCGAGATGTTATTACATCTGCAGTAAAAACTCACCAGGTGATGATAGTGTCCAAGAATGTCTTTTATATTCTGATTTTATACGGAGGGGAATCTTAAATCATCTTGATATTTAGATCTCAGATAGAGAGCATTTTTTTCACTTATGTGATTTCCTTCTCGTGATTGAAATTGTTTGGGAGGTTTTACGTTTTGTTGCTATCAATTTGGTTGGGTTCTGATGCTTTTTGTTTCCGGATGCAGGTGGTGCTCATATCTGGCGAGACTGGGTGTGGGAAGACTACACAGGTACTTAATCTGCAAATTGTGTTTCTTTTAGTTGCCGCTGTCGTCACATTGTCGGTAAAACCTTCCATCATTCTCTTTTTTATCATCTTTTGCGTCAAACAGATGGTATTTGCGTAAAACCTTAATATGTGAATGGCATGCTTTGAGGCATGTATTTCAGTGGATGTGAGTGAAGGTAAAGGTTTTTTAACAGCCTTTCACGTCTCTTTGAAGATGTGAACTAGGTTGTGTTTCCCTTGCTCACCCAGAAACTAATCCTCGTTTTAACTTACAGAGTGATCATGTTTATCCTCCTATTTAGCCAACTTCTGAAAAATGATTTGTTCTTAATTATAGAGGAAATTTCCATGCCATGGACTAACATCAGATTTTCCTTCTGATACATTCAAGTTTTCTTAACATGCAGATAGCTTTGCTAATCACTGTTCATAGTTCATGAATCACCCCGCCGCATTCACCTAATGAGTGATTATGATAGCTCTATGGCACACGAAAGAACGTTGAGTTTTCTTTAATATGCAGATAGCATTGCAAGTGCGGCAAGTCACTGTTCTTAGTTAATGAATTATCCTGCAATGTTCAGTTAATATTTATTTGTAATAGCTCTGTGGCGCATAAGAAAGAATGTTGAATTTTTCATACTGTGTTCTTAGCAAAGTTGTGGCCTCAAGTTGTAAGTTTAAATCCTAAATTGAATTGCCTTCGAGACATATTGTTGCGTAGATGTCCCGGAAACGTAAATTTCTACTTAGCGATTTTCCTTGTATATATATATAAATGCTTGAGCTTCAACAATTTTTGGAGCATCCCCTGTTGGGTCAGGTGTGGTCGTGCAGGCTGCTTTGATCATTCATGGCTTTGAACTCTTTTCTGTTTCTTTTCTCTTGTTCTAGTTCTGAGGCTAAATTTGCTGGCAATCTTGCCTCCATGAGGCAGAGAGACCTAACTTCTTCTTGGTTCATTTCTACTACCACATGGTAGATTTTTTTTTAATGCTGGCCCTTGTTCACATTCGACTCTTAGGCCATTCTCCATCCTCTTGTCCAGTTGTGCATTTTCTTTAGAGTTATTTGTCATGGATGTCACTTGATGTCTGAGTAGCATTTCAGCCCATGATTATACATGCTGCCATTTCCGTTTGTTCTTTTAGATAGATTTAATTGCACGGCTGATGGTTCCTACCTTAGGGTCTTGATTTCCTGTGACTTTTCTGGTTCCAATTGGCTTTTTTGGCATGCTGAAGTATGGTATCTTGAACTAATTAACTTTTGAGCAGCTTGTTGAAATTGGTTCCTTCTTTACATTTATGTAATTATGTTCAAATTTCCGTTTTAGTAAGCCTTTTTTTTTTTTTTTGATTGAATTCTCTTGTTACCTTCTAATTTTCTTCTCATTTTTGTGGTTTATGAGGCATTGTTGGAGGTGAATGCTCTACTGTAATGTGTCGTGAATAGAGTCAATGCCTTTAATCCCTGTATGCCGACATACAGTAAAATTACCCTTCTGTTTTCCTTACGTGATGCAGGTTCCCCAGTTTCTTCTTGATCACTTATGGGGAAAGGGTGAGGCTTGTAAAATAATCTGTACACAACCTCGGCGTATATCAGCGATATCAGGTGCTGTCCCTTGGTTCTTACTTTCTTTTATCAAGTTCTGTTGCCGTTGTTGAAAAATATACCATGTCTTGCCTTTAATATAATGCAGTTGCTGAAAGGATCTCTTATGAACGAGGAGAAAATGTGGGAGAAAGTGTAGGGTACAAGGTAAATCCTACATAGTTATAGTCGATTTACTGATTTGTGACAATGATAAATGTCACCCATAGGTTGTTTATCTTCTATCTCCTAGTTGATAGCTTTTCTTGCTTGAAGCGTATAAGTCATGGAACATGATACAGAAATTGAAAGGACTATATGTGCATGCTTTTGTATATCGGAATTGATAAGTCATGTTTGGTTTGGTTTTGGCATGTGGGATAGAAGATATCAGGTGATAAACTGAGAGTAGTTGCAAATGCTTGAGATCCGTTGGACTTCATATGCATTATTTATCCCTCTAATATCAATTAGTGAAATTCTAACCAAAGAGTTGAAGCCTTCAAACCTCTAAAATAAGTCTCTACCCTCTTGTAAATGGGATCTTGATATTGTATATCAGAGCAGGAAGCACGTTCTGAAAGTATACACATTGTATCACACTTAGCTTATGTCACAACTCTTGGTCGATTAGGGGCTGAGATACTTGCTATAGTGGCTGATAACAAGAATAATTTAATTGAGGCACTACAGCGAAGAATTGGATCCTCACTTCTAAACGGGGTAAATTTTTTTGGCAGTTCTGTGCATCTGGCCCTTTTGCCTTATTTCTCTTTCAGAGAATCACTTCGCAAATCTTTTTGTTAAGAGAGGCATGAAGCTTGCATTACAGATGGATGTATACGCCATCCAATGAATTATTAACATTGTGTACTGTTTCAGAATCTTATCACTTGTATTAACTACTATGACAATTCTCTGGTTTACAGATACGATTGGAGAGCAAAGGTGGGAAGCATTCATCTATTGTGTTTTGTACAAACGGCGTCCTTTTAAGGGTGCTTGTTTCTGGAGGCTCCAATTTTCATGGAGAGGGTTTAAAAAAAGCATTAAAGAGAGAAGTTGCTGATTTCACCCATATTATTGTGGTACTTATCTGATCAACTTTGTGTACGATGCAAGCATCTGTTAGAATCAAGACGAATTTTAATATTCATACAATTTCCCGTAGTACATGATTTATCCATGCTAACTAGACTTGATGAATTCCACTGCCCTTATGGTGAAATGAAATCTTACCCCGGCTAACAAAGCAAGATAAAATGTTTCCATGTGTCTGGCCCCACCAACTGGGCTTGAGATGCTTAGAGGATGATGATTATTTTGTTAGTTGAACATGTTCTTCTATTTGAATTTGACTATATGGATCATGTGTTTATCTCATCTTTCTTTCCTTATAAAAAGTCTTAGTTTGTGATTTAAAAAAATTCTTTATGCTTGAATTGTTATGTGTCAGATAATTATAACTTCTTGAGTCAAGTTTTTATTTGCCAATTATTACAGCAGTGATTCCAAATAATAGGCTGAATTATTTGTAATGTTAGGGGATGAAAATTTGATCTCAGTGACTGAAAACTCACCTCTGCTATTGCTTTGATTATCCATCCAGAAGAAAGAGATGCATTTTCTGCGAAAACAGGATCCCTGGCATAGGCTTGAACATATTTTGTCTTTTATGAATACTACAAACCTAGTTTTGGAAATGGCTGGTGATATTGTACTCTGATTTTCTTTCTTGTAATGAAATATTTTTGTTGCTGCGTAGAGTTTATCGTCCTCTTTCTGCTAATATGGCTGATGTTTGCTGATTAGGATGAAATCCATGAAAGGGACCGGTACTCTGACTTAATGCTTGCAATCCTCAGGTATTATTTCTGGTTTTTTTTATTCACTCGGTTTTTATGATAAAAATACTGTTGCTAAGTTCCTTACATTTGGATATCTGCTTTTGTTTTGAGATCCCTATCAGTTTCCGTCACCGTGGCCTTTTAAATCTATAATGCTGTGCCATTTATGAACATAAATATGCTATTATGTGGTAGTCGTTATAGATCTGTGAATCTATGCTCCAAATGTTTGTCCGTGGTCAACTACTTTCTGGGTCTTGACATTATGGTATTCTGTTTTTGTGCTTCTCTATATTGTCGGCCGCTTTACTTATACTTCCTCTTTATGTACAGGGACTTGCTTTCTTCTTATCCTCATCTACGTCTGGTGAGTTTCGGTCTTACAAGTTCCAGTATGATAAATTTAACTGCCGTTCAAAAAGCTGACTGTTCATTATTTACCTGCTATGGAACAGGTGCTGATGAGTGCTACTCTTGATGCCGAGAGATTCTCTCAATATTTTGGTGGTTGCCCGATCATCAGAGTGCCTGGATTTACTCATCCTGTAATAAGACACCACCATAATCGATGTTTTTTTTTGTTTTTTTGTGTGCCTCTGGTCGTCTCTGGTTATTTGTTGGACATTCTTCTTTCAGGTCAGAAGTTTCTATCTGGAAGATGTTCTTTCTTTCTTGGAAACCGAACATGAGAATCATCTTGATGCTTTATTCCTCTCAAGGCAGGATTCGAAATTAACAAAGCATTTTAGGGTAGCACTTGATGAGGCAATTGATGTGGCTTCTGCTGGCGAACAGTTTGATCGTCTCCTTGAGTTGATTTCTTGTGAAGGAACCTCGAAAGTTGTAAATTACCAGCAGTCGGAGACTGGAGTAACTCCTCTGATGGTTTTCTCTGGTAAAGGTAGAACTAGTGAACTCTCCATGCTTCTTTCATTAGGCGCAGATTGTCATCTGAAGGCTCGTGATGGAAGTACTGCGTTAGACTGGGCTACACGTGGAGGGAAAGTAGAAGCTGCTGAAATTTTGAATACTCATATGAAAAACTTGTCTTCGACTGATATTCAAAAGCAGCAGTTGGTTGATAAATATTTATCAAAAACCAATTCTGAAAATATTGATGCAGTTCTTATTGAGCGGTTACTGGGAAAGATATGCAGAGACTCAACAGATGGAGCTGTCTTGGTTTTCCTTCCAGGTTGGGATGACATCACTAGAATAAGAGAGAAGATACTTGCTAATCCCTTTTTCAAGGATCATTCCAAGTTTTTGATATTAACTCTTCACTCCATGATCCCATCAGTTGAGCAAAAAAAGGTGTTTCAGCGTCCACCTCGAGGTTGTCGGAAGATGATCCTTTCTACTAATATTGCTGAGACAGCAATCACAATTGATGATGTTGTCTATGTCATAGACAGTGGACGAATGAAGGAGAAGAGTTATGACCCATATAGCAATGTTTCAACTCTTCATTCTTCTTGGATTTCAAGAGCAAGTGCTAAACAGCGGGAGGGCCGTGCTGGCCGCTGCCAGCCAGGAGTCTGTTACCATCTTTATTCAAAGATGAGGGCGGCGTCCCTTCCAGAATTCCAAGTCCCAGAAATTAAAAGGGTTCCTATTGAGGAATTATGTTTGCAGGTACTTGTTTTCATTTGTCGCCCTTTTGGATTACCATTACCACATTCTACTTCCTGGTTGTCCGTTGTATACAACGAATCATTCCCATTATGGAGTAGATGTTTAGCTTTCAAGTGATTGCTGTTTTACTCTACGACCCATCCCTTGATAATATAAAACCAGTGCTTAGCACTTCATGATTATTTCAAATTTCAAGTGATTATTTCAATTTTCAGGTGACTTGCTTATTGAATTGCTTAACTGTGGTCTTTAATAACAGGTCAAAATGTTGGACCCGCATTGTAAAATTGAAGAATTTCTGAAGAAGACTTTAGATCCCCCAGTATCTCAGACCATAAGGAATGCTGTCATTGTTCTTCAGGATATTGGTGCTTTGTCCGTCGACGAGCAGTTAACTGAGCTGGGGGAGAAGCTAGGCTCTCTTCCTGTTCATCCTCTAACTAGCAAGATGCTTTTCCTCTCAATTTTGCTGAATTGCCTTGAGCCTGCCCTGACCCTTGCATGTGCGTCGGATTATAGAGATCCCTTCACTTTACCAGCATTTCCAGATGGGAAGAAGAGAGCTGCTGAAGCCAGAGCGAAACTGGCATCACTGTATGGGGGAAATGGTGATCAATTAGCTTTGATTGCAGCATTTGATTGCTGGAGAATTGCTAAGGAGAGGGGCAATGAAGCACGTTTTTGTTCTCAATATTTTGTCTCCTCTTCTACAATGAACATGTTACTTGGCATGCGCAGGCAGCTCCAAAATGAACTGATACGCAATGGATATATTACAGATGATGAAATATTAAGGTATAGCGTGAATGCTAAAGACTCAGGTATTCTTCATGCCGTCCTCCTAGCTGGTTTGTATCCAATGGTAGGAAGACTGAACCCACCTCAGAAAAGTGGCAAACGTTTCGTGACGGTGGAGACTGCTAATGGCGATAAAGTCAGGCTGCAAACTCACTCTACTAATTACAAGATAGCTCTGAAAAATGCTGATCATCGCCCTCTTGTTATATTTGACAAGATAACCCGTGGAGATTCGGGTGAGCAAATACGTAACTGCGCCATTATTGGGCCTCTCCTGTTACTATTACTTGCAACCGAAATTGCTGTTGCTGCTGGAAAAGATGAGATTGCCAGTGATGTTGGCGGTGATGGCGAGAGTGATGAATTTGTTGACAGTGATGAAGAGCAAATGGAGAATGAAAAGCCCAGTGAACAGGGTCTTGGGAT
Source organism: Drosera capensis (assembly GCA_001925005.1). NCBI lineage: Eukaryota > Viridiplantae > Streptophyta > Magnoliopsida > Caryophyllales > Droseraceae > Drosera > Drosera capensis. The sequence goes on along the minus strand of LIEC01012163.1, from coordinate 50,376 downwards.
TATGTCCTCACCTTCAAACACTGTCGGTTTGATAGTAGATCGTTGGCTTTCATTTGAATCGACAGCACTGGAAGTGGCTCAAATTTACTGCTTACGAGAGCGATTGTCTGCTGCAATATTGTTCAAAGTAAGTTATCTCACACGCATAGATATTAATCTCCTCTGTCCTCAAAATGTCCATTAAAAGTTCCCGTACAAATGAATTGCAGGCTTCACATCCAAGGTTGGAGCTTCCCCCGGATCTTGCCACCTCCGTGCAGGCCATCGCTTGCCTGCTTTCTAATGATGGTTTATCAGGAATCACTGTGTCAGTGAAATCAGATACCCCTGCGGCCTGGATGGTGAATGCTACTACCGATATGGGCCGGTCAGCAGGAGGGGGACAAAAGAAGGATCTAACTAAGCACGGCCCTCACAAGAATCCTTTGGTGTCTAATATCAATATGCCTCAAGTACATTCGTCTCATGAGATGAACCATCCACCAATACAAGCCGTTCAGGCACCCTTGATGCCGATAAATCGGATCATGACTAGGAGCCGGGTTCTACAGACACCTTTAGTGCCTGTGAACCCACATATACAGGCACCTCTAGTCACTGTAAACACAATCCCACCTCCACTGCCTGCGATTGCGATGCACCCTGTGAACACAACGTTGCCAGTGATGCCTGTGGCTGGAGGCTCTGCTTCGGCTATGCATTCAGGTTCCCGCAGGCCAGCTCCGAGGCGGCTTGCAAGACCTGTTCAGAAGTCGTTGGCTGGAACTCCACGTGTAGTCAATTATGGGCCACTTGGTCCCAGATTTGCTTCAGTTAAGCGATCGCGAGGGAGCAAAGTTGGTGGAAAATGATCCATCTTCTGTTTGCTCTTGAGCATCATAAGCCAAGGGATATGCCAATGGAAGATAGTTTTTGCCATGGCAAAACAATGTCTCGTCAGGAGCCGGCACCTCTTTCATAATAAATGGAGTGCCGTGAAGGATTGTTTCGACTCATGAAGACTGCCGTCGATGCCATGACCTAGATAAGTTTAATTTTTGAGGTTTCAGTTGGAAGATACTAACTGTAAACAGCTTTCATCTGTACAGCTTTTATATTTTGCAAGTTAACTGTTTTAGTGAAATATGTTTCTTGACTCTAGATGACCTCTCATTTTGCACTCCTTAAAATGCCTCAACAATGGACCCAAGTCCCAACGAATAACACATGAATCGCCTATACAATAACCTCTAGGTAATTTTACACGGAAAATAAAGCCCAAGCTCGGATCATAGTGCGTAGGTATAAAGTCTTCGACGACTAAACACCACCTTGGCCGCCTTTCTCCATCCTGTTCCACTTCGATGTAGCTGCACTCTCTGCTGACATTATCTTATCCTCTGGCCAAGAGGGATGGAAAGGTCATGCCATGGACACCAAGCATCACCGCTATGCTATTCCTTCAGTAATCTCGCGTTCCCCTTGCACAACCACCATAATGACCACATTGATCCATAACACTGATGTTCCGCATGCCAGGGATATTTTCTTCCCATGGCCGAATCCTTCAAACATCTAAGATTCAGGCGTCTGGTTTTCGGCACGTCTAAATATGGTGTCGTTGCCAACGTAACTAGTACAACAAATCTCTTCATATATACATGAGGCCGTCATCAATAGAATCAGCGCGTGTTTTCACTCAACTTCACCCAATACATATGCCAATTCGCTTCAAACATTTCGTCCTCGATCATCAAGCAACTGTGCAAACCTCATGCTTGGTTCATCCTGCTATGCACAAAAGCATAATAGTGACCTCTTCAAGTGATACAGCCTACAAACTAAATATGAAACCAGCAAACTTGCTCACCATTCTATCATAACTGAATCCTTCTTGCCTTTGGAAAAAGTCCATCTGCCCCTGCACATTCTGCGGAACTCAAAACGCGTCACAAAATCCTCCTACGCTTTTGCAGGCAAACATCATATTGTACTTGGGATTTCTTACATGCTTCACATTCATCTCAACCATTTTATGCAAAAAAATGAGCAAGTTGATGCATCTACGCATTTGACATGACAGCTTCACATGTATCACAAATTCCATCAAGAGTTTCATAAGCAACGTACCAGTCCATGTAAGCTTTGTGGAGTCCCATAGTAACCACTACCATGGATAGGTGCTATCGAATTCAGCTGTCCCTGCATGATAGTTTCAGCAAACAATCATAATCTTCATTAAAAAAAAACGACAAGAAACACTCAACTATATCACATCACTTCAACATTTCATATCAGTCCTTGGATGGCTGGTGAACTCCCCCCATAATAAGAAGGGTCGTGTGTCGGAGTTGGAGTCATCAGGTTCAACTTCAAAGGAAAAAGGGATGTTGATTTACTTGAAGAGTAGTTGCTGAGTGCTGAGGAGTACAACGTATAAAATCAGTGAGCAGCAGTTCATACCATCCCAGACACACTTTGTTGTGCGCCATAGAATCCATCCGTCTTTGCAAACGTCCGATAGTACTTATCCTGTGAATTGAAAACCATGAATGCGAAAGAGTTATTTAGAGATGAATAGCTTCGAAGCACTACAAGTAGCCATGTTTAAAATGTTGACACAAACCGATAATTGCAAGTCGTCCTGCTGTCCAACAGTCATAACTTCAGTCTCTGTGTTCGCCTGCAGCACACAGACCTCACAAGCAAGTGCGACATATCAAGCCATGAAGGAGCTTAAAGCAGCAGACGCTTACCTTTCTTTTCTTACTAGGGTTCTTCTCCTTGTTCTTCTTGTTCAAACTTCTACCTTGGCTCTCATCTTCAAAGCTAAGAAGCCCATGACTCACTGATAGACCACCATCAACAAAACTCTTACTGGAGTTGTTAACAGCGGTGCAGTTTGCAAGTCCTTCTTCTATGGCACGAAGAGCAACATTGTAACTGCCATCAGAAGATGATCCACCTTCACTCAATTTCATCGCCTGTTGACACAAAATATCATACCGCTGGACCCTAGAGGTCGGTTGTTCAGATCCTTGCCCCAACAATATCCTTTGCATCCTGCCTCCACCGTCTCAGTATATAAGGGGATGGAATCATGGAAAGACCATAAATTTGGAGAACAATCAAGGCATGTCTGCAGAGGAAACCTTTGTACTCAAACAAATGACACATGCAAGTGATTTCAGATTTTTCATCCCATGAGACGACAAAGTCTTGATTTAAATTAAATTCTTGGACACGGAAAGTCATCCCCTCGTCATCTTGTCTTTCTTTCTTAGGATGACAAGCTGTTGCACCAACAACTTCGTGTTGAAATCTCTTGAACACAGCACTAGTATACAGAGAAGAAACTTGCTTCTCAAAAGGTGACGGGGAATTCATCACTGGCTCTTTGTTCCATGTATCAGAATCAGCTTTTGCCTCCTCTTCATACCTCTCTTGAATGATCATTTCATATCGTTTCACAAAGTCGGACACAGTAGTTTTCTTGTGCACAAACTTATCGAACAGAGAGTTAACACTCTCTGTTCTCTGCACTGTCGACACTCCCGCTAAAAAAGTGCCTTTCACAAAGGTTGGTGCCCAAAACTTCCGATCTTCGTAGAGTGTTTGGAACCATTCATTGTCTTTAAGTTCGAATCTCTCCACAAGCTTCTGCCACCTCCTCTCAAACTCTTCAGCAGTAGATGACCGATTGGTGCATTTTTCAAACTTTGTCAAAAAATTCTCATCTCGCTTGACTACATGAGAAAGGACCTCAGGAAGCTTCCCGACAGTACACCACAAAAAAAAACGATGCTGCGCATTTGGGAAGGCCTCGGAAACAGCAGCTTTAATGGCTTTGTCTTGGTCAGTGATCACCACCTTTGGAGTTTGTCCAGCCATAGCTTGCAGCCATGTATGCATTGTCCATGAATAGGTAGACACACTTCCATCACACAACACTGCACACCCAAGAAGCATAAATTGGTAGTGTTGATTCACCCCGATGAAGAGAGCCAATGGTATTTTATACTTGTTCCTGACATAGGTTGTGTCAAAAGAGACCACATCGCTGAAATGGACGTAATCATGCCTACTTTTAGCATCGACCCACAAGAAGTTCTTCAACTGTAGATCCGGGCCAACATCTACAGCATAAAAGAAATTGGAATTGACTTTCTGCATCTGTACAAAAAACTGAAGCAGGCACTTCGCATCACCCACTTCGAGGTCGAACTTTCGGGATCTGTTAACTGGACTTTTGGATTCGTTTCTCAAGCCAACCACATTTTTGTATTCAGCAAACTGCCTAGCCATGACAGCGTGCATCATCCTTGTCTGCTCACTAATAGCTTGAGCCGGCATTAGTTCATGATTATGTTCCCTGATGAAGCTATGTATCACCCACTTCCCATCTTGTCTTCTCTTCACATGCATGCTTGCCTTGCAGTTTGTCTTCCCACAAGCTCGGCGACCAATGGAACTTTCAGGTTCTTGTTTATTCAATAGTTTAGCACGGGGACGAACTTGACTTTTGTCATACTCTCTCTTAGTTCCATACCTAGAACATGCGAACTTTGCATCTATGAATTCTCTGGATGTCTTCGAGCGATGACTGTTCTGTATTGCAGTAGTGAATCCCATAGACCTGGCATATTCCTGGTAAAAAGCATATGCTTCGAGGTGATATGCAAATTCCATAACCGACAATGGCTCAAGATTCATATCCTCCCTAAATTCTGCCAACTCCATCGACGAAGAATTCAAAGTCAGTTCTCCAGCATGGACATGAATAAAATTCGCGGCATGTCCATTGGCTACTCCAATAGAATGTTTATCTCCACCATCCAACATGAAGCTACTAGGATTTGGTTCTGGATCTCCCCTGTCAGGATCTCCTGATGGTAATCTGAGATCTATATCCATCATCGCTGCTTCTGTTTCTATAATTCTATCCCTGGGCAGTACCTAGAACATCACAAGATAATAAATTCAAACAATGACATAAAGTAATTGCAAAAACAAAGAATCAAGACATCTTGACTTGATGAATATAGAAATTATCAATGACAAAATCCAAATAGCCATCCTGAAACACATTAAGTTTCCTTCGTGATTCAACCTGAAGTTAATGAATGGATTTCCCAAGCCAAATTGTTCAAAGGCACACTAAAGTGGGACCTCCTAACACTCGCAGCAAGCAAAAATTACACTTTAAGTCGATGTGGCTAAAATGGTTAATTCTTCTTCTGTCAGGACTTGCTGACTTCGGATCACAATGCACTGAGCAAGCTCAAGAAAAGAAAGGAAGAAACAACATTTTTGCTGAGCAACTGTCAACCCATCTGATTTAACCAAAATCCCTCATTGCACAAGCATAGCGGGCGAGGTTTCAATTCTGATTACCAAAAGCTACAACAGCAACGAAATGCATCAGTAGTCAGATGTCAGAGACGTTGGATTTCCAAGAATGTCAACTAGGAAGTCTCCAATTCAGTGCGGTGCAGGACATTGCTCGACAGGAATAAGTTAATAACACCCCAAGGAGCAAGCAACCAACATATCCAGTTAGCAGAAGCTCATAAGACAATCATTTCGGTCAAAATCAATTGCCGCTTCCCAATCGCGAACTAATATTAGCCTCTAGTTCACTGCTCCGGAAGAAGTTCAGGCAATCCATCTATCCACCTATCTGGTCTCAAATCATACTAAGCAACACCTAATCCCACAGACACCTTATCCTCATAATCATTGTTTTCTAACAGCAGTCATCACATAGACTAATTCTCTAGCTTCAAGCGTCTCAATCAGCATCAACAAAAACAACAACCACCCAAGTAATCCCGCCAATTGGCAGGGTCTCGGAAGAACGAAATGTACGCAATCTTACAACCAATCAAAGTAAGTTCATATAAGCAGCTAACATCCACTAATGTCCTGCCTAGCCGCAAGTCGCCAACCCGACCGTCCTAGCGCTTTATTACTCACTCAACCCTCCCTTGACACATACACACACTCGAGCAGCTCACATCAGCTCCCATTCTCACATTAACCTAAAACACCACCACATTCTCCACACACAATCGAAAAATCAGCGATCATCAACTCCGATCATCATCAATCAACCTCGCCAGCGAGACCAAAACCTAGACGGCGACGAAGGGAGTAGAGGAACAGGGAAAAGAGAGTACCTGAGGGAGAGCGGTGTCGAGCACGCGCCTCTTAGGTGAGACTGGGGATTGAGGAACACGCGAGGCGAGTGGCCTCACAACCTTTCTCAAATTAGGGTTTCCTTTTCTTTTCTCCCCCAAGATTCAATCCAAACTCACACACGCTCCCACGCTCTCTCTTCCTCCTCTTCCTATCCTCACAACACTGAAGGCTGCGAGGCGCGGCGCGTTCACACCACGCTCCGGCGCCGATTTCCTTCCCCGTTGGAAGCGCGTGGTGAGATCTCAGGGTTTAAAGGGCAGAGAGGAGGGTGTTTTGGTCATTTCATGTATGTGACACGATTTGTTCACGCTCCCACGCCGCCACGCGACGCTTGATTGTTTTGTTTGTCTGTGTGCGCGTGATTGTGAGATGCTCACGCGAAGTGGATTTGGTTTCGGGCACGCGTGAGAGAAGGGAGTGTGAGGTGCGGTTGCGTGGAGCGCGTGCTTGTTATTGGGCCTTGGAGAGTGGGTTTTGGAAATGGGATCACACAAGCTGTTGCGTCTCCCTCTGTTCCATGGTGCATGTATACCTCATCCTCCCTCAATTTTTATAATATTTATTTTGTATATATATATATATAATTATTTTTTAATTATATTTGTTAATCATATATAAAAAAATTTCTTCATATATTTAAAATTTTAAACTAACAATATTTCTCAAATATAAAAAACATTATAAAAAATTTGAAACAAACTCATTAGATAGAACGATACAAAATTTTTAGGACGAAGAAATTATTGCGTAAAACTCTTTCTTTTATCGTATCAAAATATATATAATATATCATATTTGATAAACCCAATTCATGATGAGAAAGCAACGTTCACGTGGCTTTCTCCCATCTATAACATCCTTGATATATATAATATATCATATTTGATAAACCCAATTCATGATGAGAAAGTAACGTTGATGTGGCTTTCTCCTATCTATAACATCCTAGGAGGTTCGATAAAGTCAGGATAGTTGAAGAAGCGATATCCATATATTGAAGCAAAATCGTACGATCGTTTGTCAAAGTATGCTTCACATAGGTGCAAAAAAAAAAGGTATGATCTATGTAGTTGGTCTCAATGATAATTTGAGGTGACATATTATCTCATATGGAGTCAAGGGATTCCGATCAAACAAGGACATGGAGAATCCATGCGGAATACTTCATTTGTTCTATTCCAATAGCAACATGAGTATATATCAGTAATAATGTTATTTTTATTATGAATCGTTTACGGGATGATTAAACATTATTTTATATAAAATATTAATGATAATTTAAATTATGTATTACAATCTTAAATTAATAACATAATTTTTGTATGTTATTAAGATAAATAATAAAACTCATCAAAATACGTGTTGAATAATATAACGATGATATAACATTATAATTTAAATGAAATGAAAAAAATGCTAATAATCGTACTCTCGGAAGGTAAATATCAATAATTGTACTCAGTTTTGTCTACAGAGTAACGAGGTCGCTGGTGATGATGTTAGATTATCTCGTGTGAATATTAATATCTTTTGTGAAAACAACAGGCTAGAAAATTAGAGGCAGAACAATAGAGTCCATGAGACGAATGATAATGTCATGGCCGTTGAAGCGCTCACCTCATCACTCGCCAAACAGCTGACCTCTCCAATCATCCTAAACGTGAAGTTGTACACACAACTCGTCACCATAGAAACCCCTCCTCAGAAAACCTCTGAAAATTCAACAGAATAGTGCTTGCCAATTGCCATCAACACCAAGTGAGCCAACAATCAATCAATTCTCTCCCCCATTTGGGGCACAATATGGCAACCAAGTTCAATTCCAAGTGAATTTGCAGCTTGAATCCTCAAAATTTGAGATGGGTAATTGTTTTGGAAACTCCTCAGATGAATCAAACCCAAGCACAATCCTGCCCACTTTCTCATCAGGTAAAAAAACAGCTCATTTGTAACCCTAATTGCACCATACCCACATCTTGGATTCCTCAAAGCTTCGACCTTTAAGCTGATTTGTGAATTTTTGATTGTTTTGTGAAATGGGGTTTGCTTGTTTTTTGCAGGGACTTCAGGGGTTGCTAGTTCTGGAGCTGGGTTTTCTGGGAGGAGCAATAGTTGTAGCAGTGCTGGGAATAGTAGAGGTTTTGGTGGAGGCAGTGAGGTTTTTGAAGAGAGGGATGGTAATGTGGAGATTTTGGAGACACCCAGTTTGAGGATTTTCAGTTTCAGTGAGCTGAAGAGTGCTACTAGGAATTTCAGGCATGAGAATTTGTTAGGTGAAGGTGGATTTGGGAGGGTGTACAAGGGTTCCGTGGACGATAAGGGCGGTCGGGGTGGGGGGAAGATTGTGGCTGCTATCAAGAAGTTGAACTCGGAGAGCCTCCAAGGGCTTGAAGAATGGCAGGTATGATTTGTTGTAAATTCAGCTTGAAATGCAGCAATGTCTTTGCTGCATATGCTTGCTTGTAAATTTAAAAAGCCTAACGGTTAAAGGAACAACAAGGGAAACTAAGTGACCTAACAACTGGACTGAATTGGAATTTTGTTGTTAATGCTATGCTGTGAAGTCTGGACATATATTGTATGATGATTGATGAGTGACACTGGTGTGCTTTAAGGAAAGTGCTACTTAAAAGCTTTTTAGTATTTGAATTGTACAGTAGTAGAGATGCCTTGTGTGCACTCTGGTCAGGATCAAAGTTATACCTTGAATGTTACAACTGTTACTTTATGCTCTTATTTCTTTTGAACCTTATCTTGCTGGGATAATTTGAGTAAGCGGTCATGACACGTGTTCCTCGGTGAATGCATTCATGAAGACTGCTGATTATAGTCTCTGTGCCATTTCCCTTTGGAAACCTTTACCATGTTTGGTGGGTTTGTGATATAATATCTAACAAAGGAAAAGGTTCTGAAAAAATGCTGAAATGAGAATGGCCTTAGCATTCCAGCAGCTGATTGCCTGGTTGTCTTAGTTTTACATACAATCGCAAAAAAATTGTTTTGCTCTTGCTTTATCGGTTACATGGAAGAACTTGTCATTTGTCCTGATTTACAATAAAAAGGCAAATTAATCAGAAATGACTTCCATCAGATTATTCTTGATTCTATATTCTGTCAGTGGGGATTTCATGTCCTTAATCCCACAAACGACTATGTGTTTACGTGGTAAAGCTATATTGAACCTTACTGTCACTTATGGCTACATTCATCAAATGATTACAACTTCATATGAGGTACGATGTAATTTACTCTTTAAATGGATGCAGTCAGAGGTGAACTTCTTGGGTAGGCTTTCGCATCCCAATTTGGTAAAGTTGTTGGGATATTGTTGGGAAGACATGGAACTGCTTCTTGTGTACGAGTATATGCCAAAGGGAAGCTTGGAAAATCATCTCTTCAGGAGTAAGTTTCGGAAAATTGGAGTATTGAAAGTATTGGGATTCTTGACTGTATATATAGGTGTTATTTGACTTTCCCTGCTGTTTGCAGGGGCCATAGAACCACTTACCTGGCGGAGAAGGCTCAGCATTGCTTTAGGAGCGGCTAGAGGGCTAGCTTTTTTGCATAATTTGGATGAACAATTGATATACAGAGATTTCAAGGCATCAAATATACTTCTCGACCCGGTTAGTATAGATCGGATTTCTTTTTAGATGTTCTTTCTGCAGAAGAAGTTTATTCACCTCATTGAGGACTTGATTCATAGAGCTTGAACCTACTGGGAAGGGAATTTATTAAGTTCTCACATTACTTAACGATGGGCTGTGAAGCAAAATCCTCGTTCTAAAAGATCTAGTGGACCATGGTCCATGCACTTTGCTAGCTGACCGCATTGAGTAGTTTGTAATGCACTGCGAGCCGCCAAACTAGTTTATATCAGACTGGTCCTTTGGTTGTTATAGTGCTGTTCACGAAAAAACAGAACTGAAAAGCAAATTGATTATCTAGCTTTTTCATCTTGTCTTAGTATCTTCTGGTCACCTCATTTTCGGATATGTTGTTTTGTCCTTGAATACTTATTAGGAGTTCCCTGATTTTGACTTATGGGTTTAGTGCTAAATAATCTCTTGGATAAATTATCCTCTATTCCTCTGTTAGCTTTATGAATTACTCTCGTTGTTTCGGGCTCTTCAGTATTGGGAAAACTTACCAAATGTAGTCTGCAAATGGCGTTCCATTTGATTTAGGTCACTACGGGAGTTCCATTACGTGACAAGCTTAATAGGCAATATTGGTTAGTGCATGTCTATTGCAGACTTGCAGTAAATAGTTGGTGGACTGTTGTTCAAATGGCCGGAAATGTGAAAAGCGCATTCCTAAGTACTAAAAGTTAAAAGCAGATGCTGTATTTTTGTTGCAGAATTACAATGCAAAGTTATCAGATTTTGGCCTAGCAAAGTTAGGTCCATCGGATGAAAACTCGCACGTGACGACTAGAGTTATGGGCACACATGGATATGCCGCTCCGGAGTACGTTGCAACAGGTGATTTTATCCTTTCTTTTGGCACAACCTCAGCTGCGGCCAAGCAAGTATATTGAGGAGGAATGGATGATGGCTAATATTAACTGAACCCAGTGCCAGGAAATCTTGAGGGAGGATTGCTAATGTCATTACATGATTTCTCTACAGGGCATTTGTATGTGAAGAGTGATGTATATGGGTTTGGAGTTGTGCTCCTGGAGTTGCTCACCGGCCTCCGTGCAGTGGATTTGAACCGGCCAAGTGGACAGGTCAACTTAGTGGAATGGGCGAAGCCTCGTCTCTCGAGTAAGACGAAGCTGAGAAGCATAATGGATGGGAGAATAGAAGGCCAGTATTCAAACAAGGCTGCCTTTGAGACAGCTCGACTCACGCTCCACTGTCTAGGGACAGAACCCAAATCCCGCCCCTCTATGAAAGAAGTGGTTAATGTCTTGCAGCAGATAGAAGCCATTGAGGGGAGGTCAAACGAGAGAAGATCAAGCTCCACGAGGTCAAGAGATCGTAGTTATGCTGAACAGACCCCTGGTCGTTCTCCTCGTGTGTCCAGACACCATGGTGACCTTAATCACCTTAGGTCACCACGACAGAGATGAAAGCGGTTATGGATCTAGTGATCAACAAAATCCAAATCTGCTTCCTTGACAGGAGAAGGCTGATTTGTAAGTGTCGTGCTTGAATGATCATAATAATCAATGTTTGGTGCAATTCAGTTGACATATTTTGGGGAAATGCTCGTTATTCATGACCGTGGTAAAGGAATAGATATTCTTGTGGATATATTGTTTCAAGTTTCAACTGAGCATCTGCTTTCTCTTCATGTGCACTACGTTGTTCACTTCGACTCCATCTACAGGCATCAGATCGTCATATAAGGGATGGAATCGGAATTTGGAACAATCCATTCTTGTGATCGCGAGCCTCATATTTTCTTTAATGACAAGGGCTCTTCCTGGATTTCTTCCCTTGAATATCAGTTTTCAGATCAGACCTGTACTATTTTTGCTAGTCAGAAGACTGACGGCTTCTGCATGAAAAAAATGTTCAGAGAAGAATATTGCTTCGAATATAATCAGAAGACTACTGCATTTGTCATTACCGTGTAGAGATAAACGGTCCTCAAAATGTGATGAACCAATAAACTTACAGTGGACACAGGCTACAAAAAACCCTGTGCTATAATAATGTTACGTGAAAAGATTCCTGAGTTCCAAGCAGATGACGCCTACGATCAACTTCGTGGCTTGTGGTGGCGAGGTCGATTGCAGAACATCCTTCCATTGTTCCTCACAAATGTTGCTACTGCCACTCAAGCCCGCCCAGATGAGGGAAAAGAACAGGTGCCGGAGATCATATGGAGCTGTGCATCCACATTGAAACAGCAAACACATTATAGATACGTTGAAATAATTTTACGTGAAAAGATTCCTGAGTTCCAAGCAGATGACGTCTACGATCAACTTCGTGGCTTGTGTAGACGAGGTCGATTGCAGAACATCCTTCCATTGTTCCTCACATACATTGCTACTGCCACACTCAAGCCAGCCCAGATGAGGGAAAAGAACAGGTGCCGGAGATCATACGGAGCTGTGCATCCACATTGAAACAGCAAACACATTAGATACGGAGTATATTCTTTGTGTGGAAAACCAAATCCTACTATTTGCTCACAAGATACAACAGATGTTTTTATCTTTGCATGTATAACACCAATCCAAGAATGACCAAGTTGATATAAGTCACACGCCATAAGTTAATCACTTCTTTCAAACAAAATCAAATGGGTCTTGAGAGAGCTAATCAGTAATCATGGTAGCCAATCCAATTCCAAATCAACAGCATCTCGGCGTATGGTTGCCAACCCATGGCTCCAGACATGCGTGTGGCCCTAGTGTCGGCAAAACACCATATACGAGTGTTTCATTGTTTTACTTGGCTGCATTCTTGAAATGGCTATATCTATATGCCCATTGGAGAGGGTTCAGAAACGCTCAGTGATCCAGATCAATAGAATCAAAACATAGGGTTCGTGAGCCGAACACTTTCCCATGCCAACTATGTAGACATCGATCTATTCAAGTGAAATATCTCTAGTAGTAGCTCCTATGACTACAGGGTTGAGGGAAACACACCTTGTCTCAGAGACATGCTTGTGAAAAAGAACCCGGCCAAGATCACTGATAAAGCGATTGGAAGAGACTACAAGAAAAGAAAGCAACAGATCATCAGTTTGTTAGATATCTTCATCCTACCTGGGGAAGACAGGTCCCATTGTCGCTGTGCATTTCAGTTTTCCGAAGTTCAAATATCATACACGGTATAATGGTTTGTTTCTGGCTTCTATCTTCTATATTCTATCTTCGAAATTTTATATGGTGTTCTGTAAGAGGACAATGAACAGAAAAATAAATCCACATGTACTCACTGCGAAAGCCTCTATCCCTGCTTTTGGAGGTTGAGGGGTCATATCCCGGCTGACGGATACGATGTAATGTCCATGGACCAAGTCAATAGCATCCTTCAGTAGAACAAGCATATAACAGAACACATGGAAAGACGAAAATCAGAGGTCAGATTTCAGCCCCCAAAAAAAGAAAAAAGAAAGAAGAAAAAACCTCAACTTTAGAGAACATATGTAGCAGGAATTACAAGACGACAATGAAAAACTTCTAAGATTAAATACACCAACCTAAACCTATGAAGTTCTTTTAACATAAAGGTAATGATGTCGAACCTGCTTCGACCCGTCAACAAAGTTATTCAGATAATAACGAGCTAGCGCATTCCAGCCATCCTTGAGGATTCCTTGAACTGTCCTCTGGCCTAATCTGTGAACAACCAAGCAACAAGGACGAAAAATAAAAATCTATGGTTGTCAAACTTCGGCTCAGCAGATTTCAGTCCAATGGCCAATCATCAAGAACCATACTGAAAGTATTCTAGGCATTAACCACGAATGTAGGCGTATAAGATTCAGAAGACTCCAGAAATTTTTATGTGGGGGATATGCAAAGAAGCACCTGACAAAATCTCCTTTTAAAGCAGGAGTTCCAGAGTACTGAATGCTTATGTCATCTCCATGATTGGCCCACACTGAAAGGAAGACAATAATAATGCAAGCATCAATTGATGACAAAAACTTCAACCACCAAAGAAGCAACATCGTCATTCGATTAAATTCTCTACATCTAACTAGTAGCATCTCATGTACTGACTTGTATTCATATAGCCAACCAAAGAAAAAAAAACCACAGAAAATCCGATAGTATACTTAAAACGAAAACAATCACTAGAGTACTCACATATCTTGAAGTTCTCATCAAAATTAGGATGTGAGCTGATGGTTTCCTTCGCATCAAACACACTGATCTTTCTAAGCTGGTGTTGCAGCATTTTTCGGCCTATCATGCTCTGTGATCACAACCAGAAAGACTAAAGAGTAAACTTATACATAAAGGAACAAAATAATGATTTGTAAAAGACATGATTGTCTATGCTGATTAAGGCCAAAATAAGTCATGTCCAAACAAAGAGAAAATGAATAAGATCCATAAAATCACCACAATAACACCAACAAAAAATAAAATAAAATGGCTCTCTACCTTCATCCACCCCACCCCCACCCCCTTATGTCTCTCGACGGTAACAACGTGTCGAAGTTTATGCATACAGTAATGACCACCATATCTTAACAAGATATGGTTAAGATTTGTACGATCTAAACAGTCGATACAATTGGTTCTTACAACCCCCTGCTGCTCCTCGAGTTTCTTGCCTTTTTCATTCAATAGAAAGTACCTATGCCACATCATTGCAGGTTACCAAAAAATAAAATAAATAACAATAACAATAACAACAACAACAACAACAAATAAAATGCATCTATCAAATTCTTGCATATCATCAAGGCAGATATCGGACAGAAAAGACACCAAAATAATGCAACAATATGATATATTTCTAGACGCATATCGCAATTCCACTCTCAGAATGCAACGGATGCACTTTATATGAACTTTTGACATGTCAACCCTCCCAAAGAAAAGCTAACATTTCTTCCATTAAGCAATTTAAGCACTCTTTAAGCTACAGCACAAGTCAAAGAAATAATAACCTAAGAAAATAAAACGCTTGATCAACCCTAGACAAGCCACAGAACAAGCTCCGGATTGCCACTTTCGTAAGTGGCTGCCAAATTATTCAAGCCTTCTAGTTCTAGCTGCTGGCCCTTTCGTAAGTGGCAACAGACAGTCCATGAGGTGCAGAAGGCTCATTGCACAATAGATAGAAAGAGGTACCATTTTAGAAGCTATTGGCAAAGTAAACGAGTCTACAATGCACTCATAGATGTGATAATAGGCTTGTGAAAGCCTCCAAACTAAACAGACAATAACACAAGATGAGACCAATTCCTTGTTCACCTCTAAGTCAGAAAAGGCACCAGAGAACAGAATGTGCAGGAAATCTTGAAATGAAAAGAAGTTTTTACCAAGGTTTTTCTACAAGTATACTAATATACTATAGTTTCTCCAAAAATAGATCAAGAAAAATGAGCAGTTCCACGTGGCCAAAGCTGGGAAAATTCTAGATAGAATGATCACGACTACAAATGAAAGGGAATCTTTACCGATGAAAGATATAATTCAGATTGCAAATTATCTAAGAAAATTCGTACCCATTCTTCTCTAGAAACTCTGCAATTTGATCATACAGGATTGACAGGCGCTCAAAGTGAATGTGTCCACAAATTCGATGGAAATCAAAGTGCAAATACCTAGAATGAACAGACGAGGTAAGTTAAATCGTAAAATGTGGGCATCCAGGGAGAAAAGAGAAATTTCACCACCTCATATCATCACCAATAATGTGCTGCACTGAGTTAGCATAGAGCTCCCTCAAGCGTCCTTCACCTCCATGCTGAAAAAAGAATCAAACTTTGGTGTAAGAACATTGTTTAACAATAATTATTGCTTCTATATATGCCATAAATTTACTGCAACTGGATCACTGAAATTATAAACACGCATAAAGAATCCATATCTATGATCAATGAGAAGTATAATATATCCTAGGAGCTCTCAACTGAGCTTAGTGCTAATTGTTAGAAGATTAATTCCTTAAGGAATCACAACAATATCCCGTAGGCAAAAATAAATCCATGTCCACTTGCTTCCTCTAAATTCCCTCAAGATACTGTGACTTCAAGTTGCTACATATTCAAGATCTTTTTGATGGTATTGCTCAGTAGTGAGCTCAAGGCTGCATGGGCATAACAATAAGTATCATACAATGTGAACATTTCCAACCACTAACAACACTAAACAAGGAACATCCTTTCCAAAAAAAAAAACATAAATAAATAAATAATGAGGAAATTCATGAAATAGCATCAATATCTTGGAGAATGAAACCACAATTGGAATATGACGAAGAAGCAAAAGAGCATTAGGTCGAGAGGCCCCTTAGCGATGTATGACAAAACTACAGTTATGTTTGGATCCTTCCCAAGGCTAAATCTAAATAAGAGTTAAAGAACTTGAGTTTCAGCCTCATCAACTCGAATCTTCACCATGTGTATAAGCATTCAAGTTCAAACATAGCCATCGAAAAAAGTACTTCAACGTATAAATGTACCTTTCACATACCTCATTGACAAGATCAACAGCTAATACAGAGCCATATCTTTTTCTTAAATCCAAGAAATGCCGCTCTGCTACTCTAGGCTGTTGAAGGAAAAGAAAATACAATAAGGTCAGCAAGACCAAAATTATTTTTCCGCAACTAACAGGTCTTGTAAAAGCTTTTTTTATGCTTACCGCATCTTCTGGCTTCACAATTTCAAACTTTGGTTTATAAGTCAAATCAACAATTTGTTGCCATTGGAATGGTATGGAGCCACGGACCTGCAAGTGAAAAAAAGGAAGAAAAAAAACCATTGTAGATGGTTGAGAAAAAAAGGGAGAGTGAACTTTAGAGTAATCATGCAGCCTAAGTTGCTATTGTTGAGGAACTATTCTTTTCCCATAAACCAAAACTAATCAGAGGCCGCACATGACACTTACGATAGAATAAAAGAAAAATGTCTAATGTGTATATTAAAACACAAGCCACACTTTGCAGTTAATCAACTGTCAAAACAGCGACCACCTCTCCTTGTAAACCAAGAACTCAGAATAGACCCCTAGGTGGCATATAGTTGAGATGAACATAGTCTTAAGGACAGCTCTAATTCATTGATTATGGCCTCATGCAGTTAAGCCAATTGAAATATGTGGCATACTTGGTAATGGGAAAAAAATCAATTTACCTGCACGAACGATGCTTTCAGACCTTTAATTTGAACCACTTGCTCACTTTCAACAAAATTAGCCACATAACCATCAGGATCAGCTCCTCTACTCCATAGTCGCGTGCCTTTGAAAATGTGAATATATGACGGAAGGTGAAACTCAGTTGCTAAGGATTTTCAGTGAGAGCATATCACCAGGTGATCGACTTACTAAAAACATCAGTAAATATGTTTATCATGAACAAAGAATATATTACTTCATAATGATGATAACCTCGCGAAATAAGACCATCTACTAAACCCCCTGATGGAACTTCCTAGCCTACACTAACTAAGATGATAAATGCAAAAGGAGGATCTCATGTGAAAAGAGATGAACGTTGAGAAGGCCGTTCACCTGTTTCTCTTTCCCTTTCAGAGACTCAAAATTGTCATTTGATTTTGAAAGGGACCAAGAGATGAAGAAGACAAACATCAGAAATACACCCTTTGTATGTTCATGATACTGGTATGGACAATCTATTGATAGCTGCATGCCAATGCAACAACATGCTACCCCGGCCTGTTTGGTATCAGTATCACTTCTATTTCCTGTTTTCTATTTTCATATTACTGACTCATAAAACAAAATTGTTTGGTATTACTTTTGTTTTTAGTTTTCTATTTTCTATTTATTAAATGGATAAAACATAGACAGAAACCAGAAAACCATAAAAAATGGTTTGTATTTTCTGTTTTCTATTTCATCCAAATATAATATTCAAGATTCTCTTTATACAAAATCATTTTATTTTGTAAAGTGATTTTGATTTTCGTTACTGATTTTCTGTTTCTGTTATTGATTTTAGTTTCTCAAGTTTTGAACAACAATACTAAACAGTTTTCTGTTTCTATTATTGATTTTAGTTTCTCAAGTTTTGAACAACAATACTAAACAACCTCTGACCATTACTATTCATTACCAGTTTCCTAAGCAGTAGGACGGCTAACAAATATTTGAAATATTGTTGAGCCTTCCATAGAAGCAGAATATATAACGAGTTGCGGATTTAACCATGGATAAATGAAACGGAAAACTGAACAAAACTAGAACCATGATTGTTAATATGCCCTACCAGTTCTTCTGGTGCATCTTCGAGCTATTAGAGTAACATCAACAATATCTTTCCCAATAGCCGCTTGGAAGTGTTGGAAAGCTAATTAAGGTTAAGGAGAATATCAAGCATACAGCTCAGACCACCAAAGAGTTGAAGAATATCAGAGAAAATTGACCGTGGATTATATAAATAGCATGAAACAAGATTCATTACGAGAAAGGATACTTCCTTGAACTATTGGAAGTAAGTATTGATCAAGCTGCAAGAAAACCATCTCTTAGAACTTTGAGATCAAACATAGCACATAGAACAAACAGACCAGACAAACAATGAGCATAGAAAACAATATAACCTTGTTATCTATCAGCATTTCCATCATGTAGTTGTTCCACAAATACCTCGGATCTGCCTGCAGTAAGGATAGGCCAGATAAACAAACTGGCGGAAGTCATAGAATAGATGCAAAATGGTGAAGACTAGTAAAATAATACTGATAATTTTATGACATTACTCACTAGCATATGCTTGCTTCAATGATCTATACCTGTCTCCAAAGAGGAAGAAGTTTTGATTCATCTCCCAAATCTTGCAACCTCTGTTCACTACAACGAAAAAGCATCAGAGGTAGCAGGAAATGTTTCTCCTGAATGCCTATTTTCAACCTTGTCATTATTTTCTTTCTTACATAGTATACGGTGTTATTGAAAGCCTCCGTCTAGGCCATTAGGCCAGCAACTCTGCACCTGGCTGAGAAAAATTTCCTAGGCAGTCGGCTGCCTAATTTTAAAAGGAGAAAGCCCTCACCTCAGAGTTATATTGGCATCATACGAGAAATACAAGCCAGGAGTCCTTTCAACAGAATTTAGAAGCGAAGCAAATTCAATCTCCATCCTTTTCTGTCACAATAGATAAAGAACATAGGAGATTCATAAGCTGCAACAACCATTCACGCAAGTACACAGCAAAAGCAAAAACATACTTACATGATCCGCTGGGGAACTATTCACAGAGTTGTCACAAGGAAAGATCTTCATCGACGAAACCTTAAAGATAGGATGCCCCAAGTAAGACCCAACATTCTCATGGTCTGTTATTACAAATAAATATGAACCTGAAAAGCATAAATCATCCCAAATCAATCAGCAATGAAGCAAGAGAGATTATCCGGTATAACTGTCTCTTTTCTGTATGTATAAGCTACCAATTATAAGTGTCCGTTTTCCACATATATGAGTGCCAAATTGTGATCAGATCACGATAATCTCTCTATCTACTCGAATAAAACACATTCATCAATTGTGTGATCCGAAGTAGGCAACACATGCATAAATTATCCCTTGCCTGAAAGAAGTTTCAGCATCCCCATGACACCAAATATGGTCCGTATCTTCGGAACTTTCAAAGAACTGCACTGTGGGAGCTCATCTAACAAATCAATCATCAAAAAACAAGCAAACAAGCAACAAAATCAGCACAACATCTACCTAGCATCCAACATCATCCCTTACATTTCAATCAAATACACTTAGCATAACAAGAAAGCGTTCTAACCGAGCAACTTCATCGATCCATCAGCACGACTGACGGACAAAAAGGAACCGGAGGATCCATCCGTCGGCTCGATCACATACTGATCCGGAAACTCCCACAATCTCATTCGAGTAAACAGCTTCTGTGCCGCCGCAGCAGCCGATTCCGCCTTCTCCATTCTCGATAACACCGAATCCGGTTCCTGATCCTGCGATCACCAAATCACCGTCAACATCAACAGTTGCCCTAATTCATCACCACTCCACTCCACGAATCAAATCCAAATCCTAATTCGATCAATCAACAAAGATCAAATACAGGAATCAAATTCAAAGGAGGAGAGTATATTCGTGTTCGGAATCGAAACTTACAGTGATTGCGAATTCGGGTTTCGTCGCCAGCGATTGAAGACAGAGTCGTGGTGACGAGGAGAGGAAGAAATTTTTAGGAAAATGAAAATGGGAAAAGAAATTGAAATGAGATGTGACACGTGGCGAGTGGGAAATTTTGGGTAGTGAAATCGAGAGGGGAAAAGAGAGGAAATGAGATATCGATTGGCTGAACTGGTAAAGCATCGATTCGCTACTTGCTCTGTTTTGGTGATGCGGGAGACCCGCGCACGTTTGTTTTCTTCGGCTTGTGTTGTTTTTGGGTGTGAGAGATGATGGGCAAAGGAAGTATTCATTTTTATTTTTTTATATAATTAGAAAAACCCTAAAAGGATTTTAAAAAAATCATTTATGAATACATAGACATATCCAATGACTTATTCCGAAGAGGACAAAATAATACACCAATAACGTACAACACCTCTTCACCATCAGCAACCCACGACAACACCTCGACGACATCTAAAAAAAAACATCATCAACACCTCGGTACATCTCGATGCCTCAACAACATCTGACTAGACCTCATCAATGCCTCAACAGCAATAACACCTCGTCAATGTCTCGATAACATCTTGAAAACACCTCGTCAATACCTCGAAACACCTCGAAAACATCTAGAAACACCTTGCCAACCCCTTATGCATCTCCAGCAAAACACTTTATTGTTGTGCTTCTTTCTACCTCCAGACTCCAACTCCAGTTCTTCTATGTCTCCTTCTTCATCGCCTACCCCTACACTTAGACACCTCGATTATTTGACCCCTCCGACGCTAGACTCCTTGATTCCTCCTTGCCTTAAGATTTGAAAGAGCATCTCATAAGTTATAACACAAGAAATATTCATATAATCGCATCAAATATAAAATCAAAATATAGCATCTTATAAGTTATAACACATGATAATATATTTAAATATTATTCTTATTTTTATCTATCAAGTGTCAAACCTCTAATCTCAGTGTTAAAGATGAGAATAATTTATCACTAAGTCAATTTCACTTGACCTTAAGGTTGATTTAAGAGAGAATTGTCAGAAAATCACTTGTGGTAATAATAATATAACATTGTAAATGTAATTATGACGATCTAACATTATTGTGGGTCCTTGATCAACATATGTTTTAAGGATATCGATATTTCAATCATGAACAGAATTTATAACGAACGTTATTATGTTATGTACACTAATGGCTCTATGAACTGTATGGGATTAAATATAGTGAATATAGTAAACTGTATTAGTGGCTTTGTGTGGTTGATATGTCATATTTGTGGGCACTGTAATTTTATACATATGAACTGAAAAAATAAAAAAAAAGAAGTGAACTTATGGGTAGTAACATATAGAGTTATATGCGATCACATCAATGGATTTGAAAAGAAACGATTAAGATCAAAAGCTTATTTTAATATTAATTTAATAGGAAAATGTGTTTTTAATATCAATGTAACGTCTCGATTTTCTTGTCCTTTTCATAAGAATTCATGTGCCATTACTGCTGTTGCCCCCAACCTCATATAGGCAAAAACTATATTTTCTGACTTAATCATAAAAGTTAAGCTAAATTACTTATACATAATAATTTTTGATGCAGTCAATCATACTTTAAAATATCATCTTTGTAATGGAATTCATATCTTTTTCTAAGATATGAATACCTTTCATATATAAGTTACATTTAGTATCAAATATTAGGTCATATTTCTCTTCTAAGTTTTGTTCCTGTAACAAAGAGAAAAGAAAAGATACAGAAAAATAATTATAATGAGTTATAGGAGCTCAATAACGTGTCGACATCCTTCCAAGGGATACAGGAGAGAAAAAGGTTAGGAAAAAAAGAAAAGAAAATGACCACTTGGATTCTTTGTTCCAGCACTATTCAACTATCATGTTAATCCGACATTCAAAATTATCATCACGAATGTATCAATGATTCACCATACTCACACAAACACATTTAACGACACGTAACGATGCTCGAAAACACACGTCAATCGACATTCTAGACATCATCAATACCGTTTGCTACCGTCATACTCTTTTTGATATGGCAGTTAAGATCTTCATATCAAACAAACTGAGACAATGATCATATAACACGACAGGTCCACAGTTCAATCCTCACGCACTACTGCACTCAACGGTTACACTTACCATCATATCAATCACACAGGATGACAAAAATAGATATCATCAATGTTATAATTGTTACCTTGACGAGACTTATTCAATTTCATAAATAAACTCGATTCAACTTTAATAAAAGAGACATTCGCGAACAGGAATCATCCAAACCGAAATTCAGGGTCTCATGCAGTTAGATACCCTCATACCAAAATCACCTCACAGGGTCGGATGAAAGAATGTCATCACTAAATCATTATATAACATAAACGATAGACACAACACTCTTAGTGTTTTATACCACATAATTATCACATTAATTTATGGATTTATACTCATTTCACATATCCATTCTCATTATTTCCCCGTAAATAAAACATAATACACACTATACAATAATACTCTATAACGCTCAATATTTAACACATAACATTTATAACTATTATTTTACGTCAGGTACCGTTAGGACTACGTTCATTCATACACACAAAAGTCACACAAACATACAACTCTATCCATGTCATTTTCTTTATTATTATTGAAATACTTTCTTCCCCTTTCTTTTCTTCTAATCAGCCAACACGAAGAAAACCGAAGCCTTGGGCTTCCATGGAGCTCATATATTGATTGTCGCAAAGATAACGGAATCGAGGTTTGTAGTCGAGCTCTTAATTCGTGATCAACCAAAAGCCACGAGAAGAGAGTGAGTTATTAAAAAAGCTCACCTCTGATTACCCACTCTATCAGTTTTATGTCGACGGTGTCAGGTGACTAATCGTCGTCTTGAGCCATGGATTGAGCGATGATGTTTGTCCGTCTTGATTCGGTTGATTTAATTTTCTTTCTCGTTGCATTTTGGTGTAGTAAAAGGAGATGAAGTAACAAGGAAATGCGAAGAGAATGAAGTGGTGGAGATAACTGGGGTTAGTGGGTAGTTGAAGTGAAGAAGAGAATGAGAGGTAGCGGGTATGGATAATTTTAAAAAACCAAAAGGTGTTAAGTCTATTTTTATGTTTGGATTTAATTTAATTTGTATTTAATATATTTTTATTTTAATTTCGATAAATAAATTTTATAATCCTTTTATATAAATTATAAAATTCAATAATATGTAATTTTTATTAATAATTTTAAAAATAAATTATCTCAAATTGTTGGATTTGTACAATCACCCTTTGATTTCCTAATCCATTGTCTAGTCATACGTAACGTTTGATGTGTGGCCCATAAAATGCTTCAACCCGGTTCAAAATAGATATTACTTCTTTCGTTTCAAAATAATTATAACATTTTTACGTTTTATATTATTCAATATGTATTTTGAGGATTTTCGTTTTATATCTTAACGACGTTAGAAAATTATGTTATCTACGTCAGTTTGTAGTACATAACTTAAATTTTCATTAGTATTTTCGGATAATTATTTTAAAATATAATGTTTGATCGTCCCGCGACGCGAGTCAAATTTCGTCTCGATAAATACTTACTATCAACCTATTATCATTTTTTTGGATCCGAAAGAAAAAAAATATAAATGAAAACTTTTTTTAGATATTTTAATATAGTTTGTCTTTGAATATATGCCCAACAATAAATACTCTACCTGATATAATTTTTTGACAGTTTCACTTTCATAGTTTTGGATCGATTAATACTCATAAGAGTGATATCGTCACCAACCCGTCTGTTTAAATCATTAATCTCGAAGTGCTTGGATAAGGATTACAAAATTACTTGGAATAGGAAACAACGACAAAGAAATAAATTATTTTTATGTGATCCACTAATAAAATCGATGAATATAATGCGCATGGCAGTATTTGATTGATTCATATTTTTATTGTTCTAATTATATTATCCATGTCAGCCATTGGAGTTTCCCAAGTTTTTATCTTCCACGTTTTCACTGAACTCGTCTCATGGACAAAATAGAATAAAATTTGACTCATGTTATTTTATAAATAAATATTATTCTTTTAATAATTTATAATAAAATATTAATAATTATTTAAGTTATATTTTTTAATTGTAAGATAAAAAAACTTATCATTTCAACTGATGGGTTCCTTTAAATACATATAAAATAATAAAAATATATGTAAATGTCATATTTTATATAGGACTTAAAGAATAAGTAATACAAATATGTTGTTTTTTGTCCCAATTTGATTGCTCCACTCCTTATGATATTTAACAATTATGCACCTATTTTAACCAAATTCTATACTCACTTGGAAATGTATCTATTTTACTCAACATATAATGAAAATATGTAGATAAATCATCAATAGTTGGATTGTCAAACAAATCCTCACACACACACATATATATATTATCAAAATTAACGATCAAAATTAAAAATAAAATATCTTGACAACATTTTAACGAGTGATAATTCCGAATACGTAAGTATTTGTCCCACGGAAATTTAGGTGTGTTTACGTCTTTGTTTTGAACCAAGGCAATTAATTAATCATAGGTTATGCGACAGCTGAGGAAAGAGTGGTCCATCCTAGAATTGAATATTTGAAAAAAGGTGATATATGAAGTTAAGGAAACATGCCAGACACCACCATCATGTCAGAGAAATGTTTGCATATGTTTGGTTGTGATTTGAAAGTTAAAATTATACGTGATCAAGGTAATTGGAATGTCGCAACAATTATATAGATATTTGGTACATCTTGTACCGACACATTTCTAAATTATGTCGTATTGTGTATGTTTGGTTTTCAAACAGGGTTTTGTGGACGTTGATCATATTCAACAAGCATAATTTTGGGTCATTATAAAACGGAATAATAGTGACTAAGTATCACATTAATGAAGTGTTTTTTTTAGGACAATGAAGTGTTATAACATAGTATCCGCTTCATCATTAACTCAATACTTATTCATGTGTTTAAACCAACCATTGGATCATGTGTATATATATATATAACTAATTTAGTATTTTTTGAAATTAAAGTTTGGTTTTTTTAATATTGAGTTTGGTTAATCCTATATTAAATATATATAATGATAATATTTTTAATCTAATTAATTTACAAAAAACTTTATTTTTTTCTTTTATTTTTTTTATCTATTTAATTCATAATGAATTTTTTTTTTTTTTTTTTTTTTGCATATATTCTATTGATGTACATGTATAAAAACTAGGTTGAGGGACTTGTCTTACTTAAATCTACACCCAACATGTCATGACGAAAATTCAACTTTTCCTTTCAAATTTGTTAGGATCTGTTTGATATTTCCTCCGTCTAAAAAAAGATTATAATAGTTTGATAGGACACACACGATGATAAAAAATTAAATCGATATTGTGGGACTATCAAACGTTATTTTTTGAGAAAATATCGTAAAATATTAATAATAGTAAACATTGTATACTGTAACATGGGGCCAATAGAAAATTTAAATTGTATCGTTTAGATGAATAAAAAAACTCCTCAAATTACATGTTGAATAATATATATAAAAAAATATTATAATAATTATGGGATGAAGATAATAACATTTTTGTTTCTAGTTTTTTCCGTTCACTTACGGATGAAACATGAGTAAATTAGTTAGAAATTGTGTTTTTCTTTTGTATTTATCAATTGGTGGTATCAGTTTTATTTTTATACGATTTGATCATTTTTTGAAAAAAATGAAATCCAAGTCTGAATTTGCCCGTGTTCAATATTTTTCTTGCCTTCTTCGTTATTGAAAAAATATGCTTGCATCTCTTAAAATATTTTTCAATTGATTGACTTTCCCTGCTTAAGACAAATTGCTTGAATCGTATAATATTTAGTTTCGTATCTCATCGGTTGTTCTCAATTTCTCATCCCAACCAAAAACCAATGCTATTCCGAAACCAAATCATAATTTGAATCTCGTGTCGACAAACCCAAAGCTCGGTGAGGTCTCCTGTGTGAAATGACCAATGAAGGGGTTCAATTGTATGCATATACGACATATCGAGGCATCGATACAGAACAATGATCGAGAGCAATAGCATGAAAAATTTGCTCCGGTAAGATTTCTTAGATCCATTCCTGATTTGACTTCATACGATCTAGTTTTGTTCTGATTTCACTGATTTTTGTTGTGTTGGTTTGGCTAGGTGTAGAGAATGAAGAAATCGGAGTGACGTAATTCGGATCATTGAAGGAGAAAATTTTATCTTGTTTGAAAATGTGTTCATTGAAGAGATTGGTTTTAGCCTTGCTTTGGAATTGATCTGATGGATCTATGAGCACGGTTTACGGATCTATCGAAGGAAGGGATGGGATCGAACACTATTTGTGGATCGACGGTTCATCTCGAAACAATGTCGTCGTTTTGGGATCGACGTCGTGGTGCCAAGACAAACAATGTGCATTGCATTGTTTTTTAGGATACTGCTTGAAACAGTGTGTTTTTTTAATATAATCGAAGACACTGAATATAAACAGTGCATATTATATTTATATTTATGAGTAAAGTTTGTTCCGGGAATGACGACGGGCACCCGGGACGAGGGAGACATGTGCATTATATTATGATAAACGAGCATTGTTTGTTTCAAAAACTACGACGACAGGCATTGGCGACGAGGGGACATGCACATTATTTGTTCCAATGGAAAAAAGTAATGGCGGCGACAAATGTTGATTGTTGGTGGTTGCGGTTAGAATTTAGGATTATATATAAAATTTATAATCTATTGTAATAAATTATTTTTTTATTTTGATTAAAGATAAATAAGAACATAATTTGAATTTATGAACTAATTGGTAATAAAAATTTTATACTATTACCTATTAGTAATTAATGAGATAAAAACAACCAATTGATAATTCTCTCACGAAACAATAAGATTTGTTATGATTCTTGTTTTTAAAATGAATGAAACAGAAGATGAAACTTAAAAAATCAAAAAAAAAAAATTCATTTATGTTTCCTATTTTATTTCAGTATAATATTCAAAATTTTCCTCTAAAAAAGTTTTCAATTTAGGCTATTGATTTTTTATTATTATCGATTTTAATTTTTATAATTTTGAATAATAATATCAAACAGTGGCATTGATTATGGCAAATTTTATTGATTTTATGAGCTCGATAAGAGAACAAATGCTAATCACCCCCATATCTCACCCCATTCATTATTCTCTTCGTTATTCTCCTTAGTTTGTAAGGGGGTGAGATGTGGGGGTGTGAGTAACAATTTGCTCTTTTTAATCAATGATATTGTATGCATGCACAGGTCACAATAATATACTCTCGGATTCCCCGTTGTTCTTGACTAAAACCACTAACATCTTGAATTGGCGACCGTTATAGTCCTGCAACGTCAAGGAAATCAGATCCACGCTATCAAGTAGCCGTTGGATTCAAAAAAAATAAACCATGTAGTATTATGAACTCACCAATTTCTTTCCCTTTTTGTTATCTCAGCCCCTCTCTTTCCTATTTTATTACTATTATATGAGAAGAAGCTAGTATTATTACAAGACATAGGAAAAACACTCTCCTCATCTCCACCATTAACGGTGTTCTTAGCTCATTTGGGCCTAAGAGTCTCTGTTGTTTGATTCTACCTAATCGATCTTTTCACAATGCCTAAACAATTGCAAGGTAGATTGATGATAATTGTGCATTGAAATGGAATGATTGTGTTCGATTTCAAATTTGAATTAATGAAATTGCCAAATGGGTCCTTTGATTTTTGTTGGAAAACAACTTTTTGTTGTTGGATGGGTGCAAGTTTGAGTTTTTTGAAATGGGTTTTGATTGTTTTTGTTGTTCGTGTTTGGGATTGAAGGTGGGTCAGCCATGGATGGTGAGGAGAAAGGCGGCACCGTGGTGAGGCGTGGCCGGAGAGCGCTGGGTGTGATAGATCACAACTTGGTGGCAGCTAAAGGATATGCTTGTGTTGTCCACAAGAAACCAATTTCACAGTAAGTAATATTTTCGTCGAATTTGTTAATGTCTTGCTGTTGGCTTTGACAGATTGTGGTTCATGCGAATGCTAAAATTCTTCAATTCATCTGTTTTCTGTGAAGGGAAATCGCAATCTATGATGAGTCCAATCGTGTTGAAAGAAATCCTGTTCAAAGGCCAATTACAAGGTTAAGTTTCTCCTACCATTGTTTCATCTAAATTATATTTTAATGTGTTCTGTTCTTTTAAAACAAATCTGGAGTTTTTATTGTCCAAATTCCATTTCAGGAGATTTGCTGCTCAAATAGCAAGCACCCAACAGATACAGCAGGATAACTCAACTAAGGTATCATTTCTCTCAACATCTGCTAGATCCAATTTCAATTTTATGAGTATAGAGCTTGTGGCTTTATCTTTGGCTTCGTTTCATTAGCAGAACAAGAAGATAGACGCTTCTTCCCACGAGTTCCAAGAAGTCGAATTAGTGGACGTGACGGAACAGAAGGCGGCTATGGATCTATCGATTTCTATGTCCACGGAGCAAACCGGAGGCGTTTCAGATGAGGTCGAAGTTGAGATGGAGGACATCTTTGAGGATTCTATCATGGACATTGATGGTCGTGACGCCAAGAACCACCCCCTTGCAGTGGTGGACTATGTCGAAGATCTCTACGCTTATTACAAGAAAATGGAGGTAATGTAGTGAGTTGGTTTAACTTTTTTGGCTTACTATATGTGTAACACTTTGGCAACTGAGACAAGATCTGTCCACCCTTTTGGATTCCCCAGGGTCGCAGTCGTGTCTCCCCTGATTATATGGAGCAACAAGCCGACATCAACCAGAAGATGAGGGCTATACTCATGGATTGGTTAATTGAGGTAACATTGCTTGCAATGTCTAAACCAGGGGACTTATCTATGGCAGTAAACGGATATGATAATATGATGATGATATTTTTTTTGACGAATATTGACAGGTACACTATAAGTTTGAGCTAAGGGAAGAGAGCTTGTTTCTCACTGTGAATCTAATAGACAGATTCCTAGAAAAACAATCAGTGGTGAGGAAAAAACTACAGCTGGTTGGCCTGATAGCATTGCTGTTAGCTTGCAAATATGAGGAAGTGTCGGTCCCTACTGTGGATGATTTGATCTTCATTTCCGACAAGGCCTACACGCGAAGAGACCTACTTGACATGGTAATGCTAATACTAGTAACCTTAACCAATTCCGACACCATTAACACTCCTCTTTGCTATCTAAACTAGAAGAACTTAATCCGTCATGATACCTTTGTACAGGAAAAGCTGATGCTGAACAAATTACAGTTCAACTTGTCTACGCCGACACCTTATGTTTTCATGAGAAGGTTCCTCAAGGCTGTCGAGTCCGATGAGAAGGTTAGCTATATGATCAATCACAACGAAAACTAAGCGTCAACTGTTAGTAACATGGAATGCCCTCTTAATTGATCTGTCTATTCTTTGTCTTGAAACAGCTAGAGCTGACGAGCTCTTTCTTGATTGAGCTGTCCCTGGTGGAGTATGAGATGCTGAAGTACTCGCCATCGCTGTTAGCAGCCGCTGCAGTGTATACTGCTCAATGTACTGTGTATGGGTTCAAGCAGTGGAGCAAAACCTGTGAATGGCACACCGCCGAACATGAGCTACTACTGTGAGTTATATAACTTGGTCAGCGTCGAACATTTGATATTTGTTACTCCGGAATCCGCATTTGTAAAATTTGACATACGATTCTCAGAAAGTTCCTTGAACCTGTTGCTCCACACATCCGATTTCTGATCCTTCTTTTATCTTTACTAGTTTATAGATAAACACATTCTCATAAAGTTGGTCGTATCTGTGACTTGCAGGGAATGTTCAAGGCTAATGGTGGGTTTCCATCAGAAGGCAGGGACAGGGAAACTAACAGGAGTACATAGGAAATACTCCACATCAAAGTTTGGATATGCAGCTTCCTGAACTCTTGCAGCTTGTTTGAGAGAACCTGAAGTGAACGCATTTCCATTGTCAAATGATGAATGTCTTTTGACGACTCAGCTTTATGTCGAACGCTTACTAATATGACATGATCATAGCAACCACAAGGGGCGAAATCGACCCTGACATGATATGATTCTATTCCAAGGGGGGGTTTAACTTCAACTTCAAAGTATACGTATTGTTGGTTGAAGTGTAGTACTATTGACATTGGTGTCAATTGAATTTCTAAGTCATTGTCTTCTTTGTCCAATAAATACATCCTAATTCATTGTTACCCTGATGTCAAATGATGAATGATGAATGATGAATGTCTTTTGACGACTCAGCTTTATGTCGAACGCATCTTCCTGAACTCTTGCAGCTTGTTTGAGAGAACCTGAAGTGAAATATGATCATAATCTAACACAAGGATTACCTACAGTGATGAAACGAGGAAGAGATGGGGACACAAGGATCGCTTGCAGTTTTTTTTTGGACAGCAATGATGGGACAAATCGTAATGTTCTCCAGTTCAACGGTGCAGATGGCACCATAAAATTACTCCTTTTTTTCTTCTTTTTTTTATTATTATTGACTTTTTTGGATGGTTGGATTTTTCCTTTGTACGACAGCAACAGCAGGAGAGATGAGGTAATAACTCGATCTCTCAACTTCACTCTGATGCATACATAATGCTAGAAGGAGATAAACTTGGTGAAAAAGAGTGTGTTCTCGAATCAGAAAGTACGATAAGTTTTCCAACTGCAAATGCCAATTACCATTCGTCCCACCTTGAAACACTACCATTAGAACCAAGACGTAGATTAGATGTAACAAGATACAGAATCGAGCCAGATGATCATTAATAAGAAATCTCATAATCAACAGCTAATACAGCATTTTTAGCTGGAAATCCCATATTTCTGAGTAAAGAGAACCAGCAGTTTATGAAACATCATACAACGAGGGAACACCAAAACAAAATGGAAAACAAACAAGAAGGAAAAACAGGTAGCAAAATCATCATCAGCAGCCCCATCTCAAGTATATGAAACTATAGATAACTAATACGAGAAACCAAGATGACACGTTCACATCCTTGAAGATCAAGCATGCCTGGCCTGGAAGTCCTTCATGAACCCAACCAGCTTCTCGGCACCAGCATACGGCATAGCATTATATATCGAAGCCCTCATCCCGCCAACCGACCTGTGCCCCTTGAGCGCAACCATCTTCTCATTTGCAGCCTCTTTGATAAACACGGCCTCCAGCTCCGACCTCTCCAAGGTGAAAGGCACATTCATCAAGGACCTAACCGACTTCTCCACCGGACACCTATAAAACCCCCCACTCCCATCGATCGCATCATACAACAGCTCGGCCTTCCTCTTATTCTTCTTCTCAACCTCCACCAACCCGCCCTGCTCCAACAGATGCTCGAACACCAACCCGCACATATACACCCCGAAACACGGCGGGGTATTATACAACGACTTATTCTCAGCATGAATCATATAATCCAGCATCACGGGCGTGATCCCCTGAGCATTCCCAACCAAATCCTTCCTCACAATCACCATCGTCACCCCGGCTGGCCCAATATTCTTCTGAGCCCCGGCATAGATCAACCCGAACTTACCCACATCGACCGGCTTTGAACAGAAATTCGACGACATATCCGCCACCAAAACCCCACCCTTATTCTTCGGTTCCGGATACTCCTTAAACTCAACCCCATATATCGTCTCATTCGCACAAATATGCAAATACTTGGCATCAGAATCCTGCACCAACCCATCATCAAACTCCGGCACCCTAACATAATTCTCCGATTTCCCGTTCCAAATCACATTCACTTCCTTCACATACTTCTTCGCCTCCGTCGCAGCCTTACCGCCCCACGACCCCGTGACCAGGTAATCGACAGTATCATCAGGGAAGCATAGATTCAACGGCACGGCAGAGAACTGCGTCGTGGCCCCGCCCTGTAAAAACAGACAATAATAATCATCGGGAATCGAGAGGAGTGTTCTGAGATCGGACTCGGCCTTGTCGATGATGGAGGTGAATTCCTTGCCACGGTGGCTCATCTCCATGACGCTCATGCCCGATCCGTGCCAGTTTAGGAGCTCGGATTGGGCCCGCAAGAGGACGGATTCCGGGAGGACCGCGGGGCCCGCGGCGAAGTTGAAGACCCGATCGGAGGTGGCGGCGGTGAGGGGTGGTGGTGAATGGAGGCGGGTGGGGGTGGCGGTGCAGGTGATGTGGAGACGATGGAAACGGGGTTGGGTGTGGTGGTGAGAGGAGAGGAGGTGCGTGATGGGGGAAGAGGCGGCGGCGGTCATGGTGGTGGTTGGTGTGGTGCGGTGGATTTGGGGATCTGCGGGAGTTGTTGGTGGGTGAAGAGTGGGGTAACGTGGAGTGGACTATTTGTATCTGGAAAATGATGGTTTCAAGTGATGATGATTACGAAGGAGAATTAAGTATCCGAAGTTCTATTGTGTGATTGTTTGGTACCGGAGAGTCGGAAGCAAAGATTAAGATGGATTAGATGCCTAATTTGTTTCACAGATCATACTTATAATCTGAAATATTATAAAATATTAATCATAATTTAAATAATATATTTTAATCTTAAATAAGTGACGTAATTTTCTTACGTTATTTCAACGAACAACGAAACTTCCCAAACTATATATTAAATAATATAAAAAAATATAATATTATATTTATTATGGGACGGAGGTAATAATTACCCATGACGTATCACAATTATACCGACCTATAGCGTATTCATATTTTGATATTCTCTCCATCCCATATTAATTATTACGTGTTAATCTTATACGAGAAGTTATGTGAGTGTTAAATTTATATGCATTTTAATGAAATTTTTTTTTATGATAGTGTAATTTATTATAACAGTTGTGAGAGGAAATTAGTGGGTACCGTAACAAATTAGATTGATTTGTTATTTTTTTATGTTAAAAAAAGATTACAAAAAAAAATTAGCATTTTGATTAAAAAAAAAGGGTTAAGATTTTTTGGGACGGAAATGTAATCATTAATATGGGACGAGAAGAATATAATTTTGTTTCTCAAATACTCCATCTAATAATATTTTTAACTTCATAACAATTATGAAGTTAAAAATGTGTAATTTTAACAATCATATATTGACATGTTTATGATAAATTTTAAAGAAAAAAAATTAATCATCGCATGATACTGAGAAAATCAAACTGTAACACTCTTCATCCATATTATTTACAACATACTTTATTTGGTTGACCCAAATTTTTTACGACATACCTCTTTTGAGGTGGTTTACCTTGTTGAATGAATGTAGACAAAAAGTAAATGGGGTCATCAAGGAAATTCGGCAGGAACTTGTCCATAAGCAGAGGAAAACGTAGAGGATCACCCTCAAAATCTAGATCTCATTACATCTATGTAGAGCTTGTGCCTTCAAATGAGACATCAAGCAAACAAAAAAATGGTTTACGCTGTGCTAACCCAAAATTTCTTCTAGTATTCTAGTAAGTAGGACAAAAATAATATGAGCCGCAAGAAAGCAATTATGCATACAACATTGTCGTTCCAATGAATCTGGGTTACCGCTGTCCTTTTCGTCTCATCGTAGGACGAAATTTCGAAACATCGTCGCCATTCAATGGTTGCAGGAGGCTTCGATGCAATGTCCATAAGCACCCAGTTTCCTCCCCTGACATTGTTTGTGATCTTCACAGAAACCACGTCGAGGAATTCTTTGTCGAACCAACACCTGAACATATGCGAGACGATAAAAAAAAAAAAGGTGGGA
This sequence comes from Drosera capensis, assembly GCA_001925005.1. Lineage (NCBI taxonomy): Eukaryota > Viridiplantae > Streptophyta > Magnoliopsida > Caryophyllales > Droseraceae > Drosera > Drosera capensis. The sequence continues at coordinate 16,565 of LIEC01012163.1, read as the reverse complement.
TATAAGTTGTTTAGTGAAAGACACAGAACACGCTTATTTGTCCAGCAACAGTGGGATATGCCTGAACACACTTGTTTTGTGGAATTCTTTTGTCCAGCAACACGAATCGCGCAAGGAAGTTATTTTAGCAGATTTATTAATCACGCACGGTAGCACAACGAGATTCAAGATTGAGCGAGAGCATTGTGAGAATCAAACTCACCAACCTGCTGTCATGCCATCTTCACTTGTGACTGCTCTAATGACGGCCGGGTTACCCTCAGACCTCGTCACCTTGAACCCCAACCGTCTTTGCTGTTAGGCAACATAGCACCAGCTTGCCATATCGTATCATAAAGCCCTTCCTCCTCGATCGCCTTGATGAATATTTCGTCAGCCTGATATCAGGAAACAGACGACAGCCAGAAAACCAAACTCATATTGTGACTCTGAATTATTTACTTCGCAATAGCTTTATTTAAGATACTAGTATTAATTTCTCCTCAAGTAGCATTAGAGGCATTAGGGTATAAAAACCTAAAGGTTAAAAGGGAAACTTTTCACTCACCAAAAGCAACATCTCTGATTTATTTTCTGTAATATCATCTTCAATCCGCACCGCAAGACCTGGTCCAGGAAATGGGTGGCGCTTCAGAAACTTTCCTGGCACTTCCAAAATTTTTCCAAGTTCTCTAACCTTGATGATTCAGTAGAAACAATTCGATTATGACCATGTCTTGAAAGAAAACCATGCTTAAGTCAATGAAAAGGTGGATGTAACATTAAATCTTTCTTCCCTCTCAAATTAATTAAAATATTTTTTTATTAATTTTAAAATAAATATTTTTTATTTTAGATATTTTTTTTAATAAAAAAAATATTAAATCAATCTTATCTGTTACATTACATCACATCCACTAACTCTTATCATAATTGTTACCGTAAATCTCACTATCATAAAAAAAATAATCATTTTTTATCAAAATTCATACAAATTCCATAATTATATAAATATTCATATGGAATCGAAATATTTCGACTAATTCGTACATTAATTCGTACGAGTGAAATTTCCAAGGTTGGATTAGCTTCATTCATATCCTTCGGCAGCCCGCCAATGTTATGATGACTCTTGATGGTGTGCGAATGCCAGGAGGCGGACAAGACTCAATCACACATCAGGGTATAATGTGCCTTGGACCAAGGTAGTTGGTCTTTTGCCTAACTTGAACTCCAATTCTTAGGCGAAAGAGTCAAAAACTGAGATGGCCTCCTTTCCAATTATTTTTCTTTTCTCCTCCCCATCTGCAACACCTTCGAGTTTATCTAGAAACTGTTCTGATGCATCAATGCAGGTGACAGGTAAATGAAGACGATTATTGAAGATTTCCATGACTCCTTCCTTCTCCTCATACCTGTCACAATATAAACACCCATAATAAGCATACTCCGAATGCTAACAGGAACAATTGAACAATGGACTTCCTTCATTCAAATGCTGCAATACTAGATAAACAGTGAAAGTCGTCGTGTCAATCCAATATCTTGATAAATGGTATTTATCCATATCAATCGCCTCCCCAATATTTTTGTATAATAACCAACCAGATGTATAATATCCATATCAATCGCTTTCCTATCACCCTGTGAACAAATGTAGCAGCAACATTGGAATCCACACCACCGGACAACGCACAGATGACATGATCATCATCCCCAACAGTTTCCTCTATCACCTTGTTTGTTCATATCAAGATTTTATCGTAATTAATAAATTATTGTTATTAATCTAAATAGATTAACTAGAATATTATAAATATAACATCAAAAAACCAAATATAAATAACACAAATAAAAAATTAAAGATTTTACATGAAAACCGTTACGGAAAACCCAATATTTAATAGTGCATCAAAGCCAAATAGACTGAAAACTGTCAATGACTCCATACCACGCAACCAATGAGGCATTCATTTCAAAACTATGAATGACAAACCTAATAATAAAAACAAAAAATCAATAATCAAAATCGAAAATACTTCACAGAATAAAAAAGATTTTTATGTAAAAAAAATAATGCATATTATATTTTGATAAAATAATAAACAAAAATTGAAAACTATTTTATTGATTTTTTGTTTGGTTTTTTGGTTTCTGCTCGAAGACAAACTCCTTACTCCCATACTCCTTCCCCTTCTCCCCCGCCCTCACTACCCCACCGAGTTTATGAACCAGCAGTTGCATACCGTAACAAATCCCCAAAACAAGCCCATCCTTTCGCTGCTCCACGTACTCGATGAACCCGTCAGGGAAGGACGGGGCGTCGAAGGGGGAGTAGAAGGAGCTGGGCCCGCCGGAGAGGATGATGGCGCACGGGTTGTGGGCGGCGATGGCGGAGAGCGGGCATGTGCCGGAGATGCAGAGGAAGAGGACGGAGAGGGAGCGGACTCGGCGCGTGATCAGGTGCGTGTACTGGGAGCCGTCGTCGAGGATGAGGACTGGTGTGGTCGTCGCCGGCGAAGACTCCATGCATCCCGGCGAGTGTAGGCGAGGGAGAACCGGTGGGGTTTTTGGGTTTTGAATGTGTATTTGTGCCGATGGTTTGGATATGTATATGTACGGGTAAGGTTAGAATATGAAGAAGAATATGTATATGCGCCGTTGAATGTGTATGTGATATGATGAAGATTGGGGTGAATGTGTATCGGTGGTTTGAATTTTGTAGAGGTATATTATCTTTTTCGTTCTAATAAAACTATAATGGATTAATTAGATTCAAAGATCGAATCTCAAATTCGACAAACAAAATTCATTTCCCAAATTCAATAATCTGAATTCTTCAACCCGAAAGCAAATTCCTCCCATGTCAGAATAATAGGCTTCTTCAATTCTATATGGATTCTTGCACAAAAGCTTCACCAATTCAAATCCTGAGTTATGCATGCCTGCGAGATTTTTTATTGCAAAGTTGTAGAAACACCATTGGAACCAAACCCAATGAAATCAAAAATTGCTTACAAGGGTAGAATGTATTTGACGAACATAGTATACGAGATTGGATTTGAAATTCTCCGATAATACACGCCACGAGAGAATTTGTAGTCGACGAAACCAATTGGATCTGCGAACACGAAGCCGAAAGTTACCCTTGCCTTGAGAAACGATGCCGCCTTCGAGATCAAATCTGTTCGAGATCAACTATACGACTTCCCCGAAGAAGTTCTCAATGGAGATTGTTCGTAGACGAGAAGCAGAGAAGTTGAGATGAGGTTGGCTGCTAGGGTTCTTGAGTTTGAGGAAGGGGAAAGGGTTGATGGTGGGGTGGCTTTTTCATTGAGGGTATTTTTGACTTTCCCATTGGGCCGTTGTGGAGTTGACGGCAGAAATACAAAAAGGGTTTACATGCCTATTTTACAAGCATGAGGTGTCTTTCTGCCAAAATTGGGATAGTTTAAGGTGTTGTAAATACTAATTCTTGATTGCTTTATTTTTTTATTTGTATAAATAAGAGGAGCGATAAAAAAAAAGTTAAAAAAAATAATGAGAAGAGTTGATGTTATATAAAAAGATAAAAATTACTGTTATCTTGAATGAAAAACAAAATAAATAATCTAAATAATCTTCATTTTCATCAATTTTTTTTATTTCATAAATGTTAGTTATCTTATTAAATTTTTCTAATTCGATCACTCAAATCATAATGATCGTTATTTTAAGTGTAAAGATGAAGATATTAAATAAGAAATAAAGGAAAAAAATGTTTAAAATTATCAAAATTAATGGATTCACTAACAATAACAGGTATTATATAAATTTAAAAATTTTTAAATATGAAGATTTGAAATGTTTTTTTTATATATAAATTCTTAAAATTTGAGATGGTTATATATAAAAATCCCAAAATAAAAATAGAGATATTTTGCTATTTTCATAACAAAAAATATTTCTAATTATAATAATATTAAAATTTAACAAGGACATCTTAATTTTATAAGTTCTTTTTATATGAGAGAGAGAATATGTGTGTTTGTTTTGAAAAAAAAAAACCATGAGAACGACCATGTTTGCACAATTATGTATGTATTGTATTCATTAGTTTTCATAACCTATGAGAAAACACAACTCATGAATAATGAATTCAATGGTTTCCATTATCAAATTGTATTAAAAAAAAGACCTTATAGTAGACAAAAAATAATAATTATTATAACGGAGTAAATTGAAACAAAATCTCACAGCACGAAGTGAGAAATTTCACCTCTTCACCTCGATCAATTTACAGTTGACGTGAAACAATGTTGTAAGAGTATTAAACAACTCACATCTACAGCATGAAATCTTGGGTGAAGAATGGACAGAGAACCTAATCAGCACCTTCCCACAACCTTGGAATAATTGCTAGTGTCGATGTCAATGCCATATGCTATGATACAGTATAAAGAATGGAAGATCTTTGTGTTCACTAGCTGCTTACGATACAACACTATCAGAAAGTAGCCGTCATACGCATCTCACGCCAGAACTCTAACTCCTTGAAAAAGATTTCAATCTGGTGGTGGCTGCTTACACGAAGGAGAACCTTGAGAATAGCGAGCGACCTGATCCTTCTGGACTTGGTGGAACATCCGAAGAGCTGCGGTAGGCTTGCCGACACTTCTGGACCTGCACGTATCAGAAGCACCACACCACATGATTCAGCAATAGCATGTTTCCTGCAAGCCTACTAATATGCGCATAAACCCAGAACACATCATTTGTATCCGAGTGTGACCGTGAGAACTGTCGTCACCAGCCCAATCAGCTGCTTCATTTATGGAAAAACGGTTCACATCCATGCAAAGTTGATTTTTTTGCAAATAAGGTCTTCCAGATCAATGTGCACCATTTTGAGTGCAAGACTAGGCAATATTTTGCCATGAAACAGTAGCGTGTAGATATGCTTCATCTTTCCATGCGCACAAACATGAAACATTAGCTTCTTTTTTTACCATACAGATATAACTGATGTCTCTCGAATCATTATAAGACAGACACCTCTGCTGCCTCCACACAAGATGCCATTAGGTCTTGTATACACACGGCCAAAGAGTTCTGTTTAGAGCGAGGGTTGGGAGGGAGAACTTCTCTGCAACCTTGCTCACAAACAGAAAAGCTGGTTCATTGAGAATTCAAAATTATAGACCCGCATCCTAAGCAGAACTCTCTGACCGTCAAATAGTCATCTAGGATTGACAAAGGGATACAAAATAGGAAGAGGAAACAAACATAAACTTCACCTCTTCTGGACTGAACTGAAGTAGCATTGCAACCACAGGTAACAAGGCCTCCACCTCACCTGCATATAACAGATGAATCAAGTGAAAACACACTGTTACGAATCATCCTTGTTTCACCATGAAATGTTACGAAGTCTGAATCAAAAGAAAAATTGGACACAAAATTATGAGCAGCTACATATGAAAACTACAAAATCAAGGCTTCTGTTACCCGTTTGAAGAAGCTTCAATACGACATTTTTCAAATAGGTCATATCAACACCTTCCCTTTTCTGCATCCTCTCTATGTTCCGCAGTTCCTCCTTCAACATGGCTTCCTGAAATGATGATCAAGGAATTCTTACATTCATTACCCAAGGATAAATACGTTACAGACATGTGGGACATCTTGGAACCCACATCTCCCGGACATGCAGAAAGCTCTTTGGAGGAACTGATGACAAGTATCTGGATCAGCATTTAAAGGCTATGAATCAAAACTCACCAAATGAAGAAAAATGTTTTCAGTGAATGTTTGCATAAAACAAGTATGCATTCCCCTTCTTCCGCCAACAACATCGGACACACATAGGACAATAGACTTTACATCTTCTGTTATGACAGAACCTTGGGAGTTGGACGTTGATAAGACCAACATAACCCCTCAAACTTGTTATAATGGACATTTTGTCCCCAAGATTTCAGGACAAGATCAACAACGACGAAAAGAGAACTGTTCAAATTTAGAGAATTTCGGAGGCAAAAGGTAACAGATTTCTTCGAAACTAGTTGGTGTTATCACCTCTGGAGGGGTCTAAGATGGTAGTGTAAAATATTAAACACTTGAGGTGCTTATGTGACTTCTAAGCATAAAAATAATAAAAATAAAAATAATTCCAGCACGAAAAGTCTGCTGTTCCTGCCTCAACTTCCCCACATGAAAAACCAAGAATCCCAAACACTTACACCACATAAACGCTCTCCATTTTTTGATCACCAAAGTAGTTGAACGCCTAAAGAAGATAAACTAGCGCCTGCCATGGATGTATACCTGTTGGTTATGGAGTTGATTTTCACGAACAAGCTCCTCAATTTCTTCCTGAAAATAGATACTGGATCAAAATACCACCAGCACATTTTTAACATTGAAGAAAAATAGAATCACAGTCCAAAACCCACCTGAAGTGCAAGAATATGCCGCTGCGACTGTGCCAACTCCTCTTCTCTTTGGGCTTGTTGCCTTGCCAAAATCTAGACAATGATCACAGCAGAGAAAATCAAGCAAAACTCACAACAAAAAGGCACACAAAAGTGAAGCACACAATAATAGCTAAAATCCTAAGAGAGTAAATTTATGGAATGCAACGACGAGTAACATCCATTACGCCTGCGATTGAAAGATTAGGCCATCATCCCCTCAAACTCAAACAAAACTTGCATTTTATTTAGCTCATGTAGCAGATTCTGATTCATCCCATCATGGCCACTGCAAGACTCCAACAAAAGTATAAAAAGACTTTCAATCTACAAGATATCCTACCAGTATTTGCTGCTCTTCAGCCGAGATGCTGGAGGCATCTTGCCTTTTTGATGCTGATAAGATAGATACATTGGGAAATGGTTCAGACGTTAAAGGAGAAGGGAACCTTGCTGCTTTTTATTACTCGTCAAAGAACATACCTGTGTACCGGTCAGCATCACGGTCCACCTAAAAAGATTAGGAAGTCAGACAGAAAGAAGCATTTAAAAGCAACAACGTATGAATTCAATAGTCTAATAGTTCAGGAAAACAAAATGAGGATACTACAAGTGGCTAGACTAAAACTCAAGAATGCACACTAGACTAGAACTCTATGCACAAATATCTCCATTTTCTCAAGTATGACCAACCTATACAATGTCCGACAGCAACTAAACACTCCACAATAATATATATATAGAAAGCCAAATTTTGCAAATGCTACATCGGATGACAGCATGCCACATATTCTAGGCTTCTTATAGTAATTCAGACATCACGAAATCAATAAACCAGAAACATAACTAGTCCTTTCAACTAAAAGGTACTTCAGAAAAATTCCACATGGGAACAGGCTAACATGCAACTAAAAAGAACGATGCGTGAGGAATCACCTGCAATCTTGATGCTAAAGACTGTTTAAGATTCTTGTTGTCATCCAACAGTCTAGAGATCTCTTGGTCCTTCTCTCCAATCATTCTGTCGGCCAGATCGCGAAAAGAATCATGCTCTTCCTGGATGCAACAACTCTACTTAGTTCGTAAAGATTTTAAATTTTAAACCAATGCAAATATAAACAATCAATGTACGTACTTTCAACTTTGTATATTGGAGCGTAATATTTTCCAGTTCCTCCTGTAAATTGGCTGCACTGGAAACCTCCATTTGATCCCTGAGAGTTTCATATTTTGCTGCATAATACATAAATGAATTAAGGAAAAAGCTATCATGCACTCAATCACAAACTCAGAAGCTTGCTCAAGGTAGATTACAGCGCCATGTGTCTTCCAAGTTCTTGAGTTTTAGTTCCCAAACTTCTTTGTCAGTTCTGTAACAAAGATTTGCAGAATCAAGTTTCATTTCTAGATCTTTGGCCCACTTCTCAGTGCTGGCAAGAGCTGCATCCCTGAAATCAATGAAGAAATCTTAGCAAGGAATCAAAGACTCAAAGTATCCGACAATTTTCTACATCATGATCCAGGAATTTGTAGCCCTATCTGTTCTCCTCTTCTCAATTCATGTCATGTGTTGCACACAATTATTAATAACATATCGAACTAGGGAAGAAATATGGAAAGGGGAATTCCTGTGCCTAAAATTACACTCTTCATTCCTTGAATGGCTACTGCTGAACACAAACTACGAGGTTAAGATACTACCAAAAAATCATTATTGTCACAGTAGGGACATTTCGACCAGTTCACAATTTTGATGTTAGGCTAATCATGATAGCCATTAGGGTTAAATAAATATCATCTGAAATGGTAATACCCAATCTTCCACTAGGCATGAGGGAAGCAAGAGCAGTAACAACACATGGACTTGAGGGGGACGAATACCGTGCAGAAAGTTTCTTTTCAAGATTGGCCACAGCGTCCTGAAGCTCTTTGATAACCTTTTCCTTCTCTTCAGAGAGAGATATGATTTCCTTTTCAGCCTCCTGAAAGGCAAAAGAACCAACCAGTTGTTCAACCATCAAATTATGTAGAACAGCTATATGGTCTCCTTTCACGATCCTTAGAAACAGTATGAAGAACAAGTACTTTCAATGATTCTTCTAGAGCTCTCTGTTGCTCAGAATCCATGGCTGCAGCCAACTCTGCATCCTTCTTCTGTAGAAGTGAGTGTGCACGAACCTTGTATGCAGAAAATTCAGCTTCCAGCTGGCTGATCTAGAGGTAGCAACAGAATGATTGATTTTCAAGCCAATATAACTTAATTGTATTGAAGTGCAAATAATGAGAAACCCAATAATAAAATAACGATGCAACATTTAAGGACGAGGACAATACATCCTCCATTCCCTTAGCATAGAGTATCATAAACTTGATCAAGCCAGGATTCAGATAGGAGAAAACAGCTGACAATGATTACCATCATCAGTCGCTGAAGAACATGGAAAGTAAGTCCCACTAGATAAAAAGCAACATACTAAAAAAAGAACCTACTTTCCTTCTGAGTTCTGACATAATATAACATTTAACTTACTCGAAGCAATCCTAAATGCCATGGAGCAGATATCACCAATGCTATTACGAAGAATGATTATGCCATTAGGTTTTCAATACCTTCTCCCTAGCAGCGGCTAATTCCCCATATCTAACACCAAGCAACTGTTTTTGCACCGACAGTTCCAGTTCGAACTGACCTGCAGGCCAAGAGTACCGCAGCAATTGAGATCCTTTTCACCATAAGAGATGCATTACTGAGGAAAAGGGAAATTCGGTGAAGGGCAGGAATAAGAACTTCTTGTTTTAGCAGCTTCCAATTCAGCATCTACGCGCTTGCTTTTAGCCACCTTTAGTTTCTGATTAAGTGTCTGGTGGGTTGATTCCCACTTCTCCTTCTCCTTCTCCTATAACATCACACATACACAAACAATAAGCATCACCCACACGTCATCAGGAACACTAAACTGGAAAAGGAGGTTGGGCTGGACAGTATTTTCAACAATGAAATCAATAAAATCAATGTGCAATGACATGCACAATTATCACAGGAATACATGGAGAGCCATCATGCAGCTGCCTACAAATGATAAGGAACTGCTTAAGAAAAGACAGCAAAGGGAAGAGATAAAAAAAAGAAAAAGGAATCCTACTACTGGCAAATCATTATTTTGAGTTATTGACCACCACAGGATACATAAGAGAATCATTGGAGATCTTCAGTAACTATGGAATCTTTCTCTAAAGCATGCTGAGCTAATCAGAATCGAAGCTTTGGAGAATAATAAAAATTCACTGACAACAAATACATCGAAGGATCCCAAGGGAATACATAAAAGAAATGAAAGTAGTAGTTGCTGTTTCAGACCTAAGATGAGACAAAAGAAATCATTCTAAGATCAGAAAATGGTTTAACTGTAACCAGGTTCATGGTTGACCCGTTAAGCTATTTTTAACATGCTTAAAATAAAAGCAAAAAGAAAAGCTATCTACCACGTCACATAAAGCTCATTTGGTACAACAAGCCGTTGAAGGTGATACACCATAGTCAGACCCATACATGTTCATGCGTCTGGTGAACAAGCTCCGCCTTCACTGATTCAACAGCAGCATTGAGTCTGGCTGCTTCGCCAGATAGCGCAGCATCCATTTCTGCAATTTTAGATTCTTTTTCAGCAAGCAGGACCTGAAAGGAATAAAAGAGTTTTCTTAATCCAACTAGATCACTACCCTTCAGAACAACACTGATAGCTTAGGCTCGTTCAGTTTGATTCTCCCTGTCAATGTAAAAAGCTTGGAACATTCAGGGGCGTTTGAATTTATGAAAGGAAGTCATACAACCAAGGTTGACTGTGCTCGGCTTTTCATTCCGCATTCCATTAACAAGAGTGAAGACTAAAGAGAAAAGGAGGGAGAAAAAAACTAATGATACCTGCAAAGAAGATATAGTCCCTGCTGCCTTGTTTCCATCTGATGTGGCTTCAGCAAGCTGCGCTTCCAAACTCTCCGCTTGCTGAAACAAAACAGAAACAAGATAGGATGTGCCCATGTTATGGGCCTAAAATATCATATCATTCGAACACATCTCATATTCATAGGTGGATTTACCTTTTGATGCTTAGCGGAGAGCTCAGCAATAGAACTTTGTCTCCTCTCTTCAGCAGCTTGCAACAAACCTCGCATGTTTTCCACCATCTGCATCATAAAATTAAAGATATAGAGATGAATAGAGAAACACAGGGAATGCTCTTGCATGTACTCCAAACGAGAAATATAACATTCAACAACTTCGGCAAAGCAAGTTCTACTAATTAGTATTCAAAACTACATCAAAATTTCTTACAGCAAAAAAGAAAAAAAAAAAATAAGACTCAGGATTTCATAATCTTTATAAATTCCATGTTCATCTTATTTCTCCAGGGATATATCCTTAGCAGCTCATCTTTACCTAGAGAATCCAATATGCTAAAAGACAACAAGCAACAAGGATCTGGAATTTCTTATAGCTCCATCACTAAAGCAAAACCATTGCCAATACGTGATGAACATAAGAACTAGCAGTTACAAAACATTGTTTCATTAGATGATGCGGGGAGAAAAATTGGCATGTGCAGCTCACTCAAAATCCTAGGTTTCCTTTCAGCATCCTCGCCGCGAACCAAGTCTACTCGCACCATCATTTGTAAGATGTTGACAAACTAATGTACGATGATATTGGTGTACGATTACATAGGGGAGAAGAAAGAAACTGAGATGCTCTATGGCCCCTATCCCATAGCAACCAGAAGTAAGAATTCAAACTATGTATAAAGCTCAAGGAAACAACATCAGCTGCAACACTAGATGTTTCTGCAGGGACGAGAATAAAAATACACTTTAGTCTGGCATGGGTGGTTGAGCAGTTCTGGTCCTCCTGGAAGCTACTTCTAGTACTAAAAGATTAAGCAACAATAAGAAAAGAACAAATAAGGCTACTCAACTCCAGGTACGACAATCAAGATGTTCACTCAGTCCGGTGATAGTATTGCAAGCAGTGGGAAATAAAGCTAACTCACATACCTGTTCTTTGTCCAAAAGTGATTGCTGCAAAGCCTCAAGAGCATGTTCCTTGGGTTCCAAAGAATGGCGCAACTCTTCAATGGTGTCTCGTAACCTGTTAAAAAAGCATCAGTTCATTCAAAAGAACAAGTGTGTCACATGAGATAGCATCACCAAGAATACCATTCATATTCGTGTATTGAACATTTAGAATCATGAGAGACGATATGTTTAGATAAGTGAATTCTATGACTTAAAATTGTGGCAATTTCATCAAGTAGGACGGCAGGCTAGAACAGTACTTGAAAATAGTAGCACTATATAGCAAGAGGAGGAAAATGGAGGATCTTACAGCACCTCAACAACATTACACGCAAGAATGTTTTTTTTCATGATCTCAGTAGAAACAAAAGCCATAAGCATGTAACAATATCTATCACCCATAAATTATCAATGCCAATTCTAGTCTATAGTTTGTGAAACGTAACATACTTATTGTTAGCACTTCTCAGTTGCTGCCTCTCCACATCCATTGCTTTTAATGCTTCGTTTGCTTGTTTCCGTGTGCGCTCCAGCTCTTGCTGCAATGCTGAAAGCTGGGACGATGCTTTCTCAGCTCTTTCATTTACTTCCTGGAACTGGGCCTCAAGATCATCCTTCTCCTAAAGTTTGTGAACCCGACATGAAACCACAATTAACATGATCACAACATGGTTCCACCACATTTGACTTGATAGAAACGTAAAAACAAGAGAAACATCAGAACAAACAAAAGGAGAACCAAACAGCACAAACAATTGATTTGTGCTGCCAAAATGAGAAAGAGAAGCTTTCAGTTTTCGACAAGAGGAACTTAGTAAATGATTAGTGAAGTGGTTAGACTCAGTAATCAACAGAACAAAACATAATCAAGGCCAAAACATGAGTTGATCAGAGCAACTCATCTTGCTTCCCATTTGCTCATCTAACATTAGCTGGCATGATTTTTCTCACAAATTTGTTCCTGAGATTATCTTTCAACTCCCATGTTTTCTACTAAGTTAAAGTGTCATATCCAAAATATTCAATCAATATGGCCGATAACAAAACAATGACACCATTCTTTGAAAAAAAAAAAGCATGATAAACTGCCCACACATGACTACAAGGTACAACCATACCTTTTGAACATCCTGAATTCGCTGCTTCGCCCTCTTATGAAGCCTGCTAAATTTCGAATCGAGTTCAGAATACTTATCATCCCGCTCTTTTAACTCCTTCTCCATCTTCTCCCGAGCTACGCCAAAGACAAACTTGCCAAATTCAGAATCAACAAAATTCACGCCAGTTGCTGAAGCACTAATCAACCTTAGTTCAAAACCCTCAAAAATCCATCAAACAAGAAAGCATTCTAAAAATCATCGACCAAGCATTCACAATTTCACAGATCAACAACCTTCAGCGAGCTGAACCGAAAGCTCATTCGCTCTCGCATCCGCCTCTTCATGGCTCAACCTGACAAACTTCAATGCTTCCTCGGCCGCACTACGCATCTCCTTCTCCTCCACCAACTCTTTCCCCAAACACTCTACCTTCTCCCTAAGTCCCTTCACCTCCTCCTCCTCCTCTCCTCCACGCTCCTCCGCCTCCTTCAGCGACCCCTTCAACTCCTCGAATTTCGACTTCAAGTACTCGTTCTGGAACCTCATCTCCACCACCATCTGTACCAGATCATCTTCTTCGCCATGATCCGCCAGACCACCGTGCTGATGGAACCCGTTCGCGATCGCACGGGCTCCATCTTCGTCGATATTATTCTTACGAAGATGATTTGGATCATCCTCCTCCGACGATGACATTGCGTTAATCTTGTTTGTCAGCCGATCATCGGCGCCGAGTGAGATCGGGATAGCGACTAAGATGAGACTGAGGAATTTCTCTGCTGAATAGATTAGAGGATGGCCGGAGAGTTAGGGATAGCGACGGTGGTGACGGGTGTCTACGGTGGCGGCGGGATATACAACGCCAGAGTGTGATCGGATCGGATCCAATTATTCCCTGATTTGATTATGGGTTTTCACCCAACCTCACTGGGCGCATGTCCAATTCAGCAAATAGATTTGTATAGTTAAAATATGATAACTTTTATAAATTATTTAAAAATAATTATTTTTAAAAAATTACGTATTTATATTTAATTTTAAATATTTTTAGATTTAATGTAATTTTTAGTTTATTAAAAGATCTTATTTAATTCTTTTTTAATTATATCTAATCATCTTAATTAGATAAAAAAAATAGGTGTTGATTAATCATCTCGAGTCATATTTCATGGAGCTCATTTATAAGGCATTATTCATATATTTTTAAAGAATAAAATCTTTTTTTCTTTTTTCATATTCCCTTTAAATATAATTAATTTCGATGTTTATCGTCCGACGAAATCAAATCGGATATATTGAAGAATCAGTTCAATTGGTAAAAGCAGTTGTTCTATGACACGTTATCAGCACGAGTCTTTAACTAACTGAAATCGAAAACCAAATGAATGTATTTTATTATATTCATGGGTTTTGATTTTATTTTGATCCATATCATAATAATATAATTAAAATAATTATGATACTGCCGAACGAAATATCGCCGGTGTGAAAATCTATTAATTATCTTCTACACGTTGATGTGATTTACTTTTTTTATATGGATCACCCGTAAGTTTGACGTGGTTTATCCCTACTGTGTGGTTCACCCGTGAACATATTAGTGGTTGTCCCATTTTGTGTGGTTCATCCACAAGCAGCGAAAAACTTTATGTTCCATATTGGTGCATTTCCTCCATTTGGTGAGACTTAACTTTTATGTTTTTCATTAAAGTATAATAAACGACGTAATGACCTCCAATAATGAATAAATAACAAATAGATTCAAAACAATCTTAAAATATTATTGTGCAATTTATTGTTATTTGTAATTCATAACATTGTAACAATCATTTACTTCCTTCTTATAATTAAATATATGTTTTGAGAATATGATGAATAATAAAAGTTTTTAATATATAGAGTGAAATTAAATAAAATTTTCTTTATCAACTGTTATAGGATTTGATTGATTATATATATCATTTTTATTAAAAAAATTATACAATTTACAACAAATCGTAGTATTATAAAAAAAATGATAATAACTGAAAATTTTCATTATCAAACTGCCTTATCACTTTTTTTGTATATGATTTTCATTAAAAAGAAATAAGCTTAATAAATTTATTATTTTGATATATTTAATAAACTATGACAAACCTTATAAAATTGGAATTTAAAACATTAGATCTTTCAAGAGAAAATTACATATCATGAATTCTTGGTATTGAATTACACTTAAATACAAAAGGTTTAAAACATACCATAGAGAAGAAAAAAGGAAGTAACCCCACTAGAAAATGCTCAACCGGTGATTTTTCTGAGACATCACCTCCACGAATGACTGAAATCTGAATATTTTATTATTAAAAATCCATACGTGTTATGGATTAGTTTGAAAGAAAAATTTGACCATCAAAAGTTGGTATTTCTTTCAAATGGCATATTTTCAGGTTGCAAGATTTCAAATCTTTTCAAAAATATAATTCTACATTATTCAGTATTATCTCATGTATGACTTTATGTGGAAAATTTATATCTGAAGAGCAAATATTAGATAAAATATATTCTATTTTTCACCACGTAAATACAACTCTAATGCATTAATATCGGATTTTGAAATTATCTAAGTATAGTTGTAATGCTTCAACTTTTCATTACTTATTAATGATATATATAACGTCAGTGTCGCTGGGTTCAACGTCTCAACTAGACAAAAATTATATTTATTGACTTAGTCGTAAGAATTAAATTAAGTTACCTATATATCTTTAGTTTAGATATATCAGAATATCATTTTCGCATCGAAATTTACATTGATTATTATAAAAAAAAAATATTTTAGGTTTGGGCACATATGTGTGATACCACAAAATTCTTTTTTCCACTTGCAAAAATTCTATCGTTTAGGCGTTCAGAATCATCAATAGAAAGGAAATGATTTTATACAAGGATGTATATCTCCGATTTCCCTAATGAACGTGTATTGTTTTTGTACATAATCCAGCGAAGGGTGAACCCTAGTGGCAAGAACACAACCGTTATTTTTACACGCATCACTTTTTTTTTCGAATCCCAAAAACAAAAAGGGAGAAGGAAACATGCCCCGACGACGACTCCAGGTTTTGTGCAGCTCGTCCTCCTCCGACGAAGAACGAGAGCACCACCACGAAAATGAGCAGCAGCAACAGCCACAGCAAGAGGGAGAAATGATGGTGGTGGACGACGACGACGACGACGACGAAGTAGAACAACAACCAGTGTTGGAATCTCGCGAAAGCATTCCGGACATTTCCGGCGTAACCCTAGAGTCCACATCCAGCCCCCAATTCTCCGACGCCGCTGAGATGCTCCTCTCCGACGACGGCGCTGCCGAAGATTTCGTCGACGTCCCCGACAACCTCTCTCCTCAAACTAGGTCTCCCACGACAGACGCCTCGCTGGATCTGGACATGGATTGTCCCGTGGGAGGATACTTGCGTGGATCAGGGCTGAGTTTGAGGAGGGACTGGCTGAGTTCTTGTCTTCGTGTATTCAAGGGGGCGGTTCCAGGGTTTATTGAGTTCGATGTTGCGACCAAGGGCAGGATGTGTTTCGGAGAGTTCTTGTTTGCCGACATGAATTTGATTGGTGCTGGTGTTCTTCCTGACAATGTTGATTCTTTGCATCTCGTTGATCTTCCTGGCCCCTTTGTCCTGCAGGTATATATCTTCTCCTCTTCTCCAGGGTGTCATGTATGCAGCATTTCTTATCTGTTGAAGCAGGTTCATAAATCGTGTGATTACATCCTCTGTATTCTTTTTCTTATTCTAGGTTGATGAGGTTGTCAACATAGGAAGCTCTTTGAGGCAACGTTATCAGGACGTGCCTGCTGGGATTAAGCGTTGCCTCAAGCTATCAATGACAGATGGGGTTCAGCGTGTCTTTGGCATGGAATATAGGCCAATTAAGGATCTTGAAGTTCTAGCCCCTGCAGGATTCAAGG
>LIEC01012162.1:0-40515 GCA_001925005.1 Drosera capensis | reverse complement strand
AAATGCTCTCAAATGCTTTTTATATGGAGAATCTAGGTTACAAGGGCATAAAAGGAAAAACTCCAAAAATCTACAGTTGAGGACTTTGGCTGCCGGGTTCTTTTGATGGAAGACTTCTCCTTGCATACTTTATAGCTCTTTTTAGCTCTTTTTGTCTATATTCTTCATTTGATATCCTTTAAGACAAAATATAGATAAAATCAATCAAGTATGCTTTAATTTATCTCAAAGAAGTGGGAAGAATACATAAATAATATGAATATTATGCACCTTATCAGTATGACTCTAGAGGTTTTTTAAGTCTCTTGTTTTTTGTTAAAGGAGAGAACAACCGGAGAGAAAACCTGTAGAATCTGCAATCTTCAGCTTAATTAGTATAGTTTTCACATCCGTCCTTTCTCCGTGCACCATGAAGTCTCTTCCTGTTCCAAGCTGAGGTTCCTCCTCGGAACTTAGGTGAGGCTGGTTCACACTAACTGCGACACTTGTAACCGAAATCAGGCAAATGAATATAAAAAAAGCCTTCGAAATTTGTTGAAGGAAGACTCAAAATTACCTGAAAGGTTGGGATTGTACAGTGAAGAGCGGCCAACGCCATTGTGATCTTCATCCAGTAAGAGAAATGGGTCCTCCAGGAGTTGCTTCGCAGGCAGTCTCTCGGATACATCAGCTAGGCATTTTCCTATGAATGCTTTCACTCCAGGATCTGTCACTTTGGCCAATGACACGGGCTTAATCCCCTACAGAAGATAAAGAGCTGTGTAATAATGGAACCATTAACTTCCATTACAGATTCTTCATGTATTCAAGTATCGGGCACAAACTAATGAGGTTTGAAAAAAAAGAAGGAAATATGTAAACAAGCACACAGCCACACAAGCCTTGACCAAAAAGTGAGCATGATCGCCTTAACAAATACACTAATGTTGTACGAAGCATGATCGCCTGGTCTTTCGGCAAAGGGATATATCACATGTGTATGACTAAACATAAATCCTATCAAGGAATGAGAAGGTGCAGTTGTACCAATATAACAGGATGTTAATAAATACTATTCGGGCGCCTCACTTAGAAAAGCACGAGAAAGGAACTCCATTTCGTTTATAGGTTACAAGTAATGGGAGATTAAAAGTCAAAACAAGCAACCACAACTTCAAGAAAAATTGAAAACATCATAGCGGCAAAGGAGACGAGTCTACAACAAAAACCGAGTTCAAAGTACTAATCATCAACTGGAGGCAAACTGGAACATGATTAAAACAAAAAATCAAGTTGTTAAGAAAGGTAAGCGGAACAGCCAGGCTATTGACTTACTGATGTCACCTTCTTGTAAATTTGAGCAGGATTGCTGCATTCAGAATATGGGTAATCAAAGGTGACCAACTCCAGCATACACATGCCGAAGGCGTATATGTCAACAAGCTCATTATAATTCTCCTCATAGAGCTCAGGCGCCATAAACTCTGGAGTTCCTGAAATCAAATTTTGTAACAATTCTTCAGCTCAAAAAGATGAATAGAGAAACTACTTCTGTCTACTCCCCTTCATATCGGTAACTTGGACCTCGGTCAGAACCTTGAAGAGGAGAACATAAATAGGGACAAGAAGAAAAAATCAACCATGTTCTTACCAATGACACTACGCGCAGTCTGTGCTTGTTGTTGAATGGAAGCAAAACCGAGGTCACCAATTTTTAGCTCCCCATGGTTGCCATTGACGAAAATGTTGTCACACTTGAGATCTCTATGAATGATTGGAGGATCATGGCAATGAAGGTAGACAAGCCCTTCTAGGATCTGTCTAGACCATTTCTTCAGGGCTCGCAAGTCGGCATATTTATGCTTCTTACGGTACCTACCACAAGCAACGGAGCTCAAAACTCACACTGCAAACATCCATGCAGAACACATGCTTTGCCGTGAAACAGTGAAAAAGAACAACTGAAATAATTTCGGCATACACATACTGGCGTAAATTGCCTGAGGTGAAGATCTCGGTTATGAAGTTTATATGCTGATGCTCTGTATCAACCCATGAATGATAGAACTTGATTATGTTCTTATGCTTCAGCTCCTTGAGAAGACGAACCTCAGAGTAAAGGCGTTCCAATTCTTCCGGGTTCTGTAATTGCTCCAATACCTTTACCTGATTCCAAGCTACTTCTATACCTTCCCGTTCATCAAATGCGCGGTATCTAATTAAACCGAGTGTCAAGGATAACGCCGTTTTTCATGGAAATCTACTTCAATAGCACTTAATGGTTACAAACTAATTGCAATAGAACAATAAACAGTACGTAGGCAGTAGAATTAGAAGCTACATCATTAAGCGAGCTATGTCCCAGCTTAAACGTGCCAATCACAAAAATGCAAAATCACTGTAGATATGCCTAAATGAAACTACCAATAACCATCACTACATGCCGTTCTTCCTGAAATTGCTCATAATCCACCTTAAACAACTTATTCTAATAAACACACAATTCATCTTAAAGCTAAGGTCAGCGAAATACACGATCCATTGCGTCGAAAAACAGCAACGGGATAACGGCTATCAACTCTGCTTGTCTACATCGAACACAATGGTCATACAGGTTGCGATGCTAATTCCATGATTCAATCCCAAAACCACACACATTCACAATAATACAGCTCCATAAAAAGGAGATGTGATTCTCCTGTCCCACAATAACCATACACAGAAAACCTCAAATAAAAAAGGATACACTTTCTTGCAAGCTCCTTTTCCAATGACCTCCTTGTACTGCAACCAGAAAGGACCACAAATAATAGCATCATTAATCATTCCAAAAGCATCAATCAACCTAAACAAAAAAACCATAAAACAAGTACAAGAAATTGTTTCTGATGCCCTCCATATAAAACTCAAAACAAACAAGAGTCAAAATCGAATGCTACCCACCCGACCATATCGAGCACTAGGATCAACCTCAACAAATTCATTATCTGGGTCATCAGCATCTTGCTCAGAGACCCCATCCTGCGCCATCATTTACACTTTCCTCACCTCAATCAACTCACCCCAAATCACGGAATCGATCAAAAACAGAAACACTAGCTATTCTTATTCGATCAAATCACGAAATGGGCAATCCAAAATCTTCTAATCCGATGCGAAATCGAAAATGGGTAGCTCCCAAAATCAATGATTGGGCAGCTATGAGGTAGAATTTGACGAAGGGGGGATGATTTTTGGCTGTCAATGGGGATGAAGAGATGATAAGAAACGTGAGAATTGTTCGTAGATAGATTATTGAATAGAAAGATGAAATGAGAGAAAATTTAAAAAAGGAAAATGAGTTGATTTTGTTGGAAGTTTTGCTTAGGTCTAACTAGTGGAGGATTTGACAATAGAAGAGTTGTAGGCTTATCTGGAGTGACAAATTTATTAATGGTCTAACTTATCAAGAAAAAAATTTGACGGTGTTTATGTCGACAGTAACATTTAAAGGATTTGTGAAAGGAATAAAATAAGTAAATAAAATAAAATATTATAGTTTTGTATTGTATGTTTGTTTGATATTTTAAAATGGAATGAAAATTTTTAATAGTTTAACCAAAATATTTTTATAAAAAAACAATTTAAAATGAAAATTACTATTATGTCTATAATTGAACAATTATATTTTCAAAAAATTTCATTTTCGATGATTATACTTTAATTAATTTAATATATGATTACTTAATCAGTTTTCTTTAACATTGGAATAAAATTAAAATACGATATAATATTAATATTTTTTTTCCATTTCATTTCGGAAGTAATTAAACATTTCCCTCCATCAAAACAATAATCAAATGCGAATTTTGGGACGGAATGCTCTATTCCGTCAAAAAAGAACAATCAAACAGGATTTTCTTCATTCTGTCCAAATGAGTCATTTTATTCCTGTCTCCATTCTGTTAATCCAAACATAGCATTAACATGATGACCGATTATAACAAAAAGTATGACTTTTTAACTTAGATATGGACTGACGTATGCATATTCAAATGAGTCAAGATATCTTAATTTTGACTTGCTTACGGTTCGGAACTGAACCGAAATCAAGCCGTCGCTTCAAGAACCAAAACCATCGTGAAACCAAAATTGATAAATGCCGAAATTGAATCGTTAAATATTGATTCGGTTTACATTTCGTCAAAGGGTGAATCAGAACTGAAATTGTCGGTTCTGTTTGATTCCAAATCATCTATTTTTTGAGCTAAAGCGTCGGAATATTTTCCCTAATATTTTTATCTACATAATTCATGTCTTCTGATTCATTCTTTATTATGTCTATTTCTTTAAAATATTCCTAAAATATCTTATATTTTCATCCTTCAAGAATATGTTTTTTTGTCATTTTTCACATTTTATTATATTTAAATTATGTTTTTCTTTAAATAAAAAGTTATTTGGTTTGCATCTTATGAACAAATTCTATATAAAAACATAAAAAAATCGCGAACAACTTAAAACGAAACCAAAACTGATATTAGAACCGAAATCGTAGATTTCAGAACCGGAATCGAAATAGATCTAAAAAAATTCCGGCTCCGATTTCTCTTTCTGTTAAACCGGAACGGTCGATTTTGAAACCAAAATTGTTGGTTCCCAAAACAATGATAGGGTATACCTTAATTGAATAAAATAGTTTATTATTAAGACGTGTCCTCCTAGCATCGAAAGATGATGCTTATTTTGTTTGGCATGTTGTCAAAACAATGCAACCTAGAAAACGAAATGGTAGGTTTTGACTTTTAATCCAACTTTGATAGGAACGAGAGTCTATCAAGTCATTTGATAGAAACCATTACATTGATAAAGTGAAATTAATTTAATAATAAGTTATTTTTTATTTAATTTTGTGATCGAAAATTCGATATTTGAAAATATCAAAAAAAAAACATTCTCTTTATATAAAAATATAGATAAAATCTATATAGATTATCTATCTTATAAATATGTCCTTTAATAATTGATCGGATTATATAATTACGTTCGTCTCGGGAGCAAGGAGATGATGAATTGCCCTTATATCAACAAACAGTATATAATCATCAAGAAACTACCAACTTATGGGCCGGTCACTTGTCATCGCGGTACAGGAAGCACTGCGAACAAAGTCATGATCAAATGCACAGAACCAGGACTCTGGTCTCTTACTCTCTGGCTACAACAAGCTCTTGAGTCTGCTAAGTGCTGCGATTCCGCAAGCTTCTTATCAACGAAAGTATATGTAACCACATCAAAATTTCCAAGATGTTATCGAGGTAAAAAAAAAATAATTTTTAATAAGATTATTATAATTTCATAAGGTTTAAATTTTAAAAACAAAGAAAACTATATCTAAATCAAAATCTTAAAATTACAATAATAATCTTAAATATCTGCCAACAGGAGATTAAACAAAACCTAAAAATAACATTACATATTTATTAAATATAGTTCAACTAAACCAATGTAATTGCAATAAATCTCGCTCTAAGTCCTCTTATCGCTCATCTTTAATAAACCTGAAATGAAATAATAAACCGTGAGAGAAAAACCCTATAATACCATTGCGTCGATTTTACCTTAGGGGAAACGATGGATTACGTTAAACCCGCACAACATCAAACTCATAACCGCATCAACCACTCGCAACCAAGATTACAAAACTTCACCTAGTGAGGGGTCTTTTGCAGAAATCAACATCTATTTGATCAGCGAGTTCTCGATCCTCAACCTTTTATCTTTAAGGTCGATTATATGCTTCTATGCAAAAGCATTGGCCTCGTCCAAGAGGACCTCTCGAATCCATAATATGAAGCTTCATACATAGTCTATATGGAATGAAATGGAAAAATCCGATATTCAAACTGAAACCATTACACTGGTTGTAACAGCATCTCCATCAGGTAGCTTATAACTTTATCATCAAGATTGCCCAATCCATCTCCGCGACTATACATCGGGGTGCAACAACGAGGAAAGTTCGCCATCAACTCGAGAAAGGCCTTAGAGAACGGAGGCGAATCACTGTAGGCGACTTCGTTGAACTTCTTCCAGTTCTCCTCAATCACCCACTCCATGTGCTTTCGGGCATCTTCCATGGACGCACCTGTCTCGTGGATGTAACAGTTGATGGATTTAGCAGCATCTCCTCTTTCTTGCTCCCGCTGTAAGAACAGAATCATTTGATGGGTTATGACGCTTAGAGATTACGCTCTCGTAAGATAATAACTTGTACTTGTA
Organism: Drosera capensis; assembly: GCA_001925005.1. Lineage (NCBI taxonomy): Eukaryota > Viridiplantae > Streptophyta > Magnoliopsida > Caryophyllales > Droseraceae > Drosera > Drosera capensis. The sequence continues at coordinate 34,275 of LIEC01012162.1, read as the reverse complement.
TATGTAATGAACATTTGTACCTCTTCGGTGCCCCAATCGTTGATAACCCGACTCATGATGCAGGAGTACCGGATGGCCTCATGGAGGTTTTCTAAGTGACCAAGTGACTCTGACGTGAACTTCATATCTGAATAAAAATATGCCGTCCGAAGCAAGATAACGCCTCCGATGGATCTCCACCCGATTTCCAAGTAGTCCTTGAATGTCGGCACTTGCTTGCTGAAATACCACTCTGCTTCTGCCATAAATGCCTTGCACAGATCATACCACTGCATATGTGAAGAAAAGCTATAATTACCAGAAGCACATTTCAAGTTGAGTAATATTCTGCAAAAATGCACTTAAGATTACAACACAGGAATAATACAGTGCTATAAAAAAAAAATGAAAGTCTGATCGAACCGATTAATATTGAAGCGTTTTTCTTATCCCTTGATATGGGGAAGACAATTGAATGAAAAAAATATCGTACTTTGTTGGTTAAAAAATTAGTAAAGGTACTACAAAATAATAATAATAAAGTTAGAACTTTGGAGGTATGAAATCAAAATTATAAGTAAATTATGGATGTATGAATTAACTTTGTGGGAAAAAAATAGTTAAAGTTATCAAAAATAGTGGGAAAGAATCAAAAATAGTGGAGTTAAAAAATTAGTGGAATAAAAAATTAGAGCCCGAACTAATTTGTGAATTTTGAAAGTATGAAATCAAAATTATCTGACAAAAAATTAGAATTTTGATAGCTAAATGTTGATCTTGTTTGTGGACAGAGTGATGGATTTGTTATCATGAATTATGATAGATCCTGAATGTATAAGCGACTAGTCGACGGGTTTTTTAACGAGAAGTATGCTCGAAATGTTGACAAGTTCATAAACTTTGTTGTTCAACATCAACCATTTAACTATGCTGGATGCTTGAAGTGTCCAAATATGAAGTGTTGGAATAAGAACTATCAATTGGTTATGTCGTGAGGACGCATTTGTATACGCCCGATTTTTTATCCAAATATTGAAGGTGGAATTTTCATGGTCAGCTTGAAGTGGATGAATCATCGAGAATGTCCGGGATTAAACCTTATGAGAACATGGTGGCAGATGGTTTTGGGGCTGCTAACTTCAAGAGTATGGTAGGGAATAGAAATGATGTCGAGGACATTCCGCAGCATGCTTCTAGAGAGTTCTTTGACATGTTGAATGCAGTATGAGAGTCGTTGTATTCTAATTGTAAACTCTCTCAGGTGGAGTCGGGGACTCATCTCACGTAGAAGAAGGAGCACACCTTCACCCGTCAGACACACCCTAATACAGCCGGATGGAAGAAAGGGTACGTCTATGGTTTCAATCTCGGATTGGCCTACTCGGTGTATTATCCCAAGGAGATCCGATCCTCGACAAGTAGAGTCTGTCGACCGCTCCGAGATGCTCTCGTTGAAGGAGCATGTGGCATCTCTGAAGATCGAGATGAAGAGGATAGCACATATGATGACCTAGTACGGGAGAGGAGTTTTTGATCACCGTCTAAACGATTCTCATGATTCACCACTCCATGTTCTCCAGATCCATGCTTTTTAGGCATATGTAGATGTGTATGATTTCTATAATTTTATGTAGTTTTTTTTATCGTTTTTAGTTTGATACAAGATTTTTGTATTATAACTAGTATTTGATATCATTTTGTGTTTTCTCCATGTTTTGGTGTAATTTGATGCGTGAGTGTTGGACTATGGATGTAAGAGGTTGGATAGATAGGTTTTGGTGAAATTTTGTATCGCGCCGGGAAATACAGCAAAGCAGGTTTTAGGTACCTGGAATAAGGTATTTTACGATCGAAATAATCACTAAGTTCACTGGAATATTCATTCCATGAATAAGCTTTGCAACAGAAATGGTTGCTAACTTTACGACTGATTCGATCGCTAATATATTTGGCGATTAGCGACCGATTTTAACGATCAAAAATCGATTGCAAATAACATTTAGCGATCGAAATCACTGTTTAGCGATCCAATTTTTTGATCGTAAATATCTGTTTATTTTGTAGGGGAATATGTGCTTTGTAGTTATATACCAGCATTTATTTTCGTATACTGTAGCCACAATCATTATAAATATATAATACAATCATTAAATGTTCTTTATTATTTTTTAACTTCATCCTCAACATTCTGCATTTTCGTTTCCTTTACTCATTTTAATGGTGATAGTGCTTAAATAAATAAAATTTTGATCAAATAAACTTCTCAAACTTTTTTACAAATGAAAAAATAATAATTTTGGAGTTCTTTCAAAAATACATTTACAACTTGATAGAACAAATCATTTTTTTTTTCCTCAAATTGTAATTTAAGTCTTGACTCTTGAGCCAAAATTGATTTTACAATTCTAAACTTAAAGGAACTTTATTGGAGACTCTAAATGTGACAATCAACAAATTAGATTAGCAAATAAAGGTTTTTTCACTAGTTAAAATAATGAACCTTAAAACTAAATCATGTGATTTCTGCTTCATATAAATGACAATTTGAGTTCACCTTTTCTTAATCTATGAAAAATAATGTCATATAAATAGTAAAAAAAAAATTAACATTAATTAGCGTAAAATGTTCTACAGATGAAGTCTAGTATGTGTAAAAACCATGTTGTTGGTGGCTGTAATTGCATGAGAAGGATATATAGGGATCGAGTCAAGCAAAAAAGTACCTCTCAGTTGCAAAAGTAAATATTCCGCAAAGATGCACTTAAGATTATGACACAGGAATAACACACCGTGATAAAAAGTGAAAGTTCAATTTAACCGATTAATATTGACGCTATTTTCTTACCCCTTGCTTGATGTAGGGAAGGCAATTGAATCCTGTTCTCTTCATAATCTCATAAGCCATCTCATTAGCAGAGTTGAACATAGCAAGGAAGGTCAACCTCATGTACTCAGGAAGCTCATCAATAGCATTCACGTCCCATCTGCAGTCATATCGTGACATACCAACTTGAATCAGATACTGAGCCATACCGTGTAGTATATGGTTGAACTAAAAAACAACTACACTAAACATATTGATCCATGACGCTGCGGTTAACGCAATGAATTGTCTGCAGTTTATATGGACGTATATAGAAAACTTGGATCCGCATGTATGAGTTATAATAAATGACTTTGTGCATAGTATATATGCCAGCACGTGACTACGTATACTGTCTATAGCCACAATATGTGTAAAACTATGCTCTTGGTAGCTGTAATTGCAATTTGCGGCCTCTCATTTCCACATTATAATCTAATACCAGATATATATTTTTACATAAACTAGCCAGTGAGAAGGACAGCGATCAAGTTAAGCGAAAAAGTACCTTTCAGTTGCAAGAGTGAATAGTTTGAGTTCTTCAAGAGATCCATACACATCGTAGATGTCATCGATAACACATAAGACTGCAATCAGTTTTGCCATCGTTTTGCGACAATCGCCATCTTGAGGTCCTGGCGCCATTACAACCGCTGTGTTGAAATTCTCAACCATCCTATCCCTCGAGAATCCAAGTTTATTTGGCAGGTCCAACTGTCTCCACCACCTGGAAGTCGAAACAGTAGAATCATGCAACACGATCAGAAGATCAATAAGAGTTACGCTGGGAGATGATAAACATATTAGCAAAACATTTCAACGGAGTTTCTCATCACTTGTTTACCTTATAACTTCCGCGAGCTCATTCTGATACATCGACTGCGTGGTGTTGAAGTTCAACTTTGCCAATTCACGAAGAGATGGATTTCCATTATACGTCTTGACAGTGTGCTTAGCTTCATCAATAGGCAACCGGGGATGCAAAGGACGGTCCAACGTGCGATCAATCCGATCTGCAAGCGATCGATACTCGACCGTATCTTTAAGGATGATTAAATGCTTCTGTGCAAAGGCATTGGCTTCATCCAGAAGGAACTCTCCCTCAAATGCATAATATGAAGCTTCATACAAGTTCAGCAAGCCATGGATGTCATTGCGTAGGCTTGTCATGATTTTGCCCTCGCCATCTTTGAATTTCCCGAATTCTTCATCTGCCAATTCCATGAGTGTTAGGAGTTACATAAGTAGTTGAACAGCAAGATTAGTGTTCTAAATATGAAACGTACTCAGTCTCACAAGGCTTAGAAATTGAAAACATATTGGCGTTTTGTCAAGTTTGACTTGAAGCTTTCGGAGATCTTATGGTTGATAAATATTTGACTTCAGGTCAGGCTAGGTACCTGCTGAGACCGGGAAGCCATGTTGTCTAAAAAGGCTGAAGCGGAGAGCAGTAGCATGGAGACCATCCTCTTCATTCATTTTGTTTGATGCATATAGTCTCTTGAGTGCCTCGACTATTTCCTCCTGGAAACGGTGACTGATCCCTAACCTTTGTATGTCGTCAATGAGAGTTAGCAAAGCCAACTGATCTGTTTGCCGTTCACGCACCAACTTCCTAACATCCTCTTCCAGTCTGTTTTCTACATCGTGATCATTTGCACGTTTCTGTGTATAGGTAGAGCCCATCAGAGGGAAAGCCAAACCGAAAACAGACGCACTTCAATAACCATCTCAGAGCAACGGCCTTTAACCAAGCAATGGTACAGTATTTCCTCTAATTAGGCTAATACTTCTCTTCAAGAACTGAAGCAATGACCCATAGGGCCTTGACACGACGAGTGTTGCATTAACATTTCAAGCTTGTTTGTAGAATGGAAAATATTTTAACGCTTGTCCACAACAAGCATTTAATTTAATGTCAAATTCGTAATCCAGGACAGCATCTTCGATATCTTGAATAGTACAATTAACTCTAGGAGATAACACAACTCTACACCAGACTTTGATATCTCACAGGGCAACTCTAAACTAGACATATGACACACAACACAAAGCAACCAGAAAGGGAATTAGGCATCGGCATTCATAAATTGCTTCCATGCTATTCTATTGCAGATACTTGAGCTTTCGCCTGTTATATATAATTGAGACGTTCACTGAATCATCAGCCGACCGATGAACCAAATGAACTATTGTCGACGCAAAAAGTACAATAGTAAAGAAGAGAGAACAATTAGACTCAAAACAACCAATAAGGGAGTTCAATACTAGAACATCAACATTCAGAAGTTGCTATCATGGCTATTCTATTGCAGGCATCTGAACTTTAGAGTTTAGACTCGTATCATTGATATGTAGACTGAATCATCGGCGGACAAATGTACCAAATCAAGAGAACTCAAAAAGAATGAACCATTGTTGTCGCAAAAAAGTACAGTACAAAGAGGACAGAACTACATGAACATTTGAGTACCTGCTGAGTCGATGCCAAAGACTCCAGAAAGTCATAGTTCCATATGTTTGGTGGGTAGTTCCCCGATCGTCTGCTCGTCGGCTGCTGTTTAGACCCCATAGACAGAGCAGGCGACATCTCACCTTGACGAGAAGGCGTAAAACGAAGAGGGGTTGTGCTTCTTGCCTTCACTTGCTCCTCAGTTGAGACCCTAGCACAGGTTACAAAACATCGAGCTACTGAACGAAAACTATTCCTCCTCGACAACCAGCTCTTAGTGTCATACGAATAAAGTTTCACAGGAGATGATATTTGCAGCGAAATTTCCATGACAACAATTGGCTTAAATCTTTGCATTTCTCTTATATGTTCTGAGTACTCCTTCGTAATCTGCACACAAATTTATAAATGAGATACATAGGTCCTGTACTGCTCATAAGATATATATTCAATTCAGACAAAGATTCTGCTCATAAGTCGTAAGAGTGGACTGTAATACACACGGGAAGTGTGTAACCGCGTATAAAGGAGCAAAACAAACAAGTTATGTAAATTCAATTAGCATCACGTTTTACCTATTTCGATTAGCATCATGTTTTGCCTGAATATCTCCAAATAGATTCCTACTGATGCTGCAACATCCTCATCTGGTTCACACTTCTTTATAACTGTAGCAGATGATTCTTCTATGTTTCGCCGCCACTTCCAACAAAAAGAAAACCTGAAGTTCGATTATACAGCATTCTCAATCATTATATGTACCAATTACATTAAACACGCAATGCATGCAAAAAATGTGTATTGAATACACGAATGTTCTAGATAGTCCGTGTGAGCTGAATGAGATCCACGTTGCGAAACATAGAGGATCATCACTGATCTGCTCGGTGAAGAACACTGAGTTGAGGTAACAGAGGTCGGAATGAGTGTGGTCGATGGAATTTCACCAGGCTCAGCTCTTAAAGTGTCCGAGGGCTAAAAACGATCATCCAACTCCAATCCATACATTATAGACTTCAATATCTGCAATAAAAATTTATCTGTCCGCTACCCGTCGAGTTTCTTATATGGATCTTTCAGGTATGTGAAGTTCCAGTAGACAAACACATAACCTGCTTTCGGTAACCCAGATGTAAGTTACAAACCTTATAAATGAGACCACACTCAAAATCCATGCTTCAGGTGCAAACAAAGCATTCAACATACGAGCTCGACATAAAAAATCATGCATCCATCATGCACTTTTATCATTAAGATGGTAGTTGAATGCTCGGGCAGATCACAACTATGACACGTATCGAGGTAATGTGAATTAGTATACAGTGAGGTGATAAAAGAGAAACAGGGATCAAGCGGCAAACTATAACAAAACTTATTCTCACAAAAAAAAAAAAAAATGTCGTCCGACCAAAATACTGCTTCAAACTTGGAGCAGCGGCACCCTTCTCAGAACAAGTATGTATAACTCAAGTTACCCTCTCAACTCGCATTCCCATTTTCATGAGCGTGGATTATCTGATGGACAAGCTTGTCCGGCAACTCGCATGTCGCCTGTTTAGACAGAAGCGCAAAATAAAAATAAAAATTATAATGCAGTGCTTTGATGGGAATTATGCTCATCCACAAAAGATATCAATCAGGAAAGTTCACCTGAAAGTGTCTCATGTGCAGTATTGGTTCACACCCGACATCAGCGATTGGCTTCCCACTTGAAGTCTGTGAAATGAACCTCGCCGCCTCATATGCAGAAAGGAGATGGGTTTCATCAGGCAGTTGTCGACAAACCCTTAAAAGGGCAGCTAAGGAATTCATCTGATCCACAAGAGCATGGCTTCAGAATACAGGATAGAAGGAAACTTCTTTTCTATTTAGCGGTGCCCATACAACATCTTGTTCGTTTTAATTTTTCCATCTCATCAGGCAGCGTCGCAGAATCTATATGAGAAGCAGTCATATCTATGAAAAAAGATTTGATGATTTCTGCTATGTATTTATGACCAGGTACGACTTTAATTTGACATGGCTATGAAATATAGAAAACAACCTCATTCAAGGCTTCAGATATACTTGAAGCTGTTACAAACAACCAACTCTCCTAGCATGATGATGTGGTTCACTTCGTCATATAACTCGACCAAGCTGAAACAGCTTCTTGAAATCAGTGCAAAAAGACCAAGGGGCTAAGACTTAAGAGACATCACTAGTTTAGAATCAATCATCTTCCTGCTTGATTGATGACTTGTCTTGTTGATTTACCTGGTCTGAACAGCTTGCAAGATGTTACATGACCCGGGGACTTACAGCATAGACGCTTTCCGGGGTTCACATTGGCACGAAAAATATTGGACTAATGTGGAAACCGGTGAAGGGGCAAGATAATCACTGACCTTCATATAGGGACAGGAAGCACAGCCACCATGAATGGAGCATCCTTCCCCACTGGCAACTCCAGGTACAACAGCAAATTTAAAGGGATCAGATGAACCGTTTGACGTTTTCGTTACTGAATCAGATGACACCGGAAAGATGATCTCAACCTTGATATGTGGTCTCGGAGTTGAGGGCTCCACGGAATGAAGCAGAGTTTGAACTGCTGCTACAATCGAAGTGATCATTCCTGATTCTGTTCCTAAAACAAATTGAAGGTGATCATTAACATTTTTATCCAGCGCCTCTTGCACCCTCTGTTTTATGAAATCTAGTATGTTTTGGGTAGAGCCTACTACCCCCATTCCCCTTCTCTTTGCTTCCATCGCCAGAGAAAACATTTCTCCAGGAACCTCCAAATGGGCAGTCAAAAACGCATCATAGTACATATCGTTAATCTTCTCTACAACTTCATGTCCGAACAGATGATGGACAATGCAGGTTCCTTCCTGACATGTAGAACAATCTGGCATTAGAGACCAAAGCAACAAAATGAGAATAGTTTAGTAAACCCGTTTTAGAAACGATGAGCATATGAGCAATTTAAGAAACACCCGATAACTTTATATCGAACATAAGCAAATAGAAATAACCAATACCAAGATCAACATTCGCACATGATGAAATTGTGCGGCTCTAATGAGTTAAATTACATAAACCTTCATATCTAGAAATAAAAACCTCAAAAGTAAGCTTGCCAAGACAGGATATAGCAACACGTTATATTATTTGTAAAGGGTTAGCGAGTGACTGAAGCATTCACCTGAAAGTAATGCAACCGAGGAAGCAAGGATCTAATTGATGCTCTGTTATGTCGTGGATGTATCTTGTTGATTTCTTCGTCACTCATCATGGTCATTTGTAGAAACAGCTCCGCAATATTTGCACCCATGTACGAATCAGGCCCATAGTATACAGTCAAGTTAGGAACTTGGGCAAATGCCTGGGAAGGACACAAGAACTTTCCTTAGACGAACGTCGGAGAATAGCATTCATCTAAAAAGGTTTGGGATAAAAATGAGATGTATAATAATTCATTGTGTAGAAATATGAGATCATGGGCAATAAGGTACTGCCAAAGCCAACGATCAAACATAAACTCCAAGAATCCTACTCCCTTTACAAGATTTTCTTCTCTCAAATCAGCCAAAAAAAAAAACCTATAGAAAGCATATTAAAAACGGATAGACTTCGACCAAAAAAAAAAAAAGATACAGACAAACCTGCAGGATGGTTTGCACAACATTAGAAGATGTACAAGTAATCGTGGGGACGAGTTCATGAGCAAGTGCTTTAGTCTCCAGCGACGTGTTTATATATATCACATGTAAAGAAGGCGTAGACAACGAGGCTGTCTCCAGATATTTCATATAGGATGGAGTAGCAGCAGCATCGGCTAATGAGCAACTGATTCTTTCATTTGACATCCTGTAAACTCCCACCTGCAAGTAACATATTCCAAAGCATTGACTAGGAGATAAGCAAATCTTCAATTCAAAAGTTATCATCTCTAACTCTTCTACCTTAGTATGGTGCTCAGACAGTAATTTTTACCTTCTGATGGCCAGCCTGGTCAAGGATTGCTCTGACATTTTCCGCCATGAAATCAACACCCAATACTGCAATGAATCGACAACCAGCTTCAGCCATCTTCACTGCTTTATCAGCCATAACCAAAGAATCAGAAATGTGGATTTGTGGCCACTTCTTCTGAGCAGCAGTCAAAATGCCTTGTACCTCTGGATCCATGTAGAAATGGGCAACAATGCCGATATCCTTTTCCCGCAGCACTTCCACGAGCTCGTAAACAGTTGATTGATCAGGAAATAAGTACTTCGCCTGCACACAAACTACACAAAAAATTAGGATCCAACCATGTCAAAAGGCACATGGAACGAACAAAAGCTCCTTCGGTTCTCTTTGTTCCAATACAACAAGACTGATGAGTGTAAAGCTAGAACCACAAGCACTACCAGGATGCTACGAAGAAAACAGCAGCATCTTCAGACCAACTTTTCCCATAAACGAACAACCGTTCAATGAATTAATTGGATACTACTATTCCCTTTACCTGCATTCACCAATATATCACCTACTTCTCGAGCATAATTCCTCGAAATACGAAATTCATCGGGCAAGAAAGCCCAATAAAGATCAATCCTGGCAACAATATAACAAACATAATCTCGATGACAAAACATCTAACACCGCTACACACCTTCGACGGGCATTTCCAAACCACATAGCACCTAGCAATAATCACACCAAATCGGAGTAACACAAGCTCACCTGAGCTTCGGCATAGCTTCCTTTCGCAACAACCCCATCCGTCCCAATCACAAGAGACGGAAACTCCTCCCCAACCACCGCCTTCCCTTCCCTCTCCGCCACTAAACCCCTATTCCTCTTCTTCATAGCAACCAACACATTCCACCAAGTATTCCCCCTCCCCCTTTCCCTCCCCCCACCCGCCATCACAAGTTCCCCCAACTCCTCCGCCTCGAACCCCGCCACCTCCTCCGGCCACGCCCCATCCAACACCTCAACCAAACACCCACAAAACCCTCTTATCATCTCCGAATCGCTATCCGCCTCAAACCTAACCCTCCCTTCTTCATCCATCGTCACTTCCACCCATACCTGCGCCACACACCCCATCACCCTATTCTCCATCACTTTCTTCCCTTCCTCCATCCTCGGCATCCTCGCCGCGTACTCCATCACTCTCCTCAATTTCTCCGCCGCCGTCCCCAAATTCTCGAATTCCGAGACCAGTCTCCTCAGCCTAGGGGCCGCGACAGTCTCCTTCGTCGTCGTCGTCGAGGTGGAGGAGGAGTTTGTCAGCGTGGATTTGATTGGATGAAGTGACGTGATGAGAGGAAAGGTGAGCGGGCGATGATTTTGGTGGATTGGGAATCGTGTTCGATTAGGGTTTCGATTTGCGTGGATTGAGAAGAGTGTTCGATTAGGGTTAGGGTTAGGGGGAAAGGAGAGGTAAGGGGAGGGGGAGAGTGGAGATGAGATCTTCATAGGAGATGGTGAGAGGGGAGAGGGCAGAGTTGAGGGGATGTACGTGAGAGGAACAACAAGGCGCGAAAGAGAAAATGGAATTGAAGAGAGTTTAGGGTTGTGATGGGGCGGCTACTGTAATTTTGGGTAGCAGTGTAGGAATGGGACCGTTCGATATTGACATTGAAAAGAGCAACGATCGATCACCGAGGCTGCTGTTAGTCCCTCGTTAAGTTGACCCCGTGATTACTACCATGACGGTTAAATTGATTTTCTTTATATAGATTTTGAGTTGTAATTATAATTTAAAATATAAATTCATCTCGATAAACACACATAAACACTTTTATGTTTTTTATGAAAAAAAATAACAAATAGTACTAATTTGGATTTATTGGTCAAGTGAAAAAAAAGATTAAAAAAAAAAAGAATAACAAATAGTATTAATCTGGATTTATTGGTCAAGTGGAAAAAAAGATTCGGAATCAAAATTCATGTCAAAGATAGCAAGACGCCATCCTAAGTTGTCCGTTCTTGTTTTTCTCTTATGTCGTTTAGCATGCTTGGGTCTATTTCTAAGGTTGAGTAACTATTTTCTCATCATCATTGACAAATCGAACCAAGAATAACAGATATATAATCAAGTTGATCACTCAACCTGAAGAGTGTGCAAACTATAAGAACCACTTGATAAACACAAGTCCAAGGGACAACGGAAAAGCAACAAGTGGTGTTGCCTTAAAACGACAATCGTGATATAGAAATCCGGTTAATTGTGATAGTCGAATGTATCCAAACAGCTACACAAAAATACGTTTGCTCCCGTCCGCCTATATGTACAACGTGATGACCTAGCATAGAGTACATATCGTGAATAAATCATGTTATGCGGTATTTTTTTATAATTATGTTACAAATATCTATCCCAAACGAGGATTTAACAACAAGATCCAAATGGGATTCTTTAAACAACAGACTAGTAACAAAAACAATAGAGCAATCTGATTACAGGAATACACCGACCCTATAACTATCCATCTGCAGCAACGATATAAAGGGTCCTCCTCGTCTTCTCCCTTGTCAGTCTCCTGACGACATCAGCACCAAATATGAAGGAGATCACATCAACGGGAAAGTCCGTCCACCAAGGCTTCACCCAAAACCGAAGCCTCATCAAGATCTTCTCATGAATCTCGTCCCAGTCAGGTTGTTTACGACGAAAAACAGCGTCGTTTCTCGCATTCCAAACAACGACCCCAGGCACCCCAAACCGGATTACAAAACATATATAAAATGCTGCACAACCTCACGATGGTTCCTGCAAAATTCACAAATATCCAAATCGGCCTCAATGACCCCCTTCTCATAAGCAGGTTTCTGGTGCAAACACGCCCAGAGATAGCCAACCAAGCATGGATTTCAATTTCAGGTGCTACTAGACCCAACCATATCCCTTTGAAGACGTTGATCACCTGGCTTGCCAATAGTTTGTATATTGAGATTTTATATCTCATGGGCTCGGGCTAATGTACTCTGAATTATCAGAAATGTTGAACCGCCATGGTCAAAGAGCCGGTGCCGGGGGAAACTGTAAAGTAGAATACATATATGAACTGGGCCCAACTGTTAACCCAAAAACCTAAGCTAATGGGTTATGGATTCCTCATATATATATTCTATTCTTTCTGTTTCTGCACGGTGGATGTGGGTAAACCTTCTCACACATATCTTCAACACCTTCTTCAACAAAACTGTTCGAAACCTCGCCCACAAGCAGAAACAAACAACGGCGAAAGTGGATCCCCTTGACATAATCCTCTGGTAGCTTTAAATGGTTTAGTTGGCACGCCATTAACAAGAACAGAGATTCTTGTCGATTCCAGACAAGCCCGAATCCAAATCCTCCATTTTCGACCAAAACCCATCTTCTCCATGGTAGTATCCAAGAAATCCCAATCAACACTATCATGTTATGCGGTATATTTTTATAACCGAAGCAGAAGAGGAACGCTAATGAATACCGTCGTGACTCGGCCCTGCAGGGATTTCGTACCCCATGAGCTTGCAGTCCTGTATGGTTTGTCTTGTGATTACCGGGAGTGGAAGGTGGAGTCGAAATGACTCCTTTAGCACCATGTGTAGGTACTCGAGTTTGGGATGATCGCTCTCTTCGTTCATGTCTTTCCCGTTAGCAACTCGTGTTACCTCTTTACCAACTCTGTCATCGGCCAAACTATCGTCCCTGCTGAAGTATCGGATCCTGTTATCAATACCGTCTATAAAACCAGAAAGGAACATAAAACATGACATATTAGAGAACAGTTACGAGAGTGAAAAACAGAATGCCTACCAAGAGAACTCCCTTAATTTGATCATCGGAGAGGGTGATAGACTGATCACGATCAACTTGCACATAGAGAAGAACATCGATGAGGTCCTTGCGAGCGCTATCAAATACATGACCAGATTGTCACTCACGGTGTTCCTCGATCACTTTACTGCAAAACCTGTCAAAACCTTTAAAGCTCTTCTCCAATCTCTCATCAAATTGAACCGTTAAAACTTTTTGATCCAACCTAACCAAGGGACCAAATCCGCCACGTTAAACTCCCCTACCACTCGCTCCCAATCATGAAGAAGCCGACAAAATCCATACTCCCGAGCATGATCCTTCTTCCCAAATGCAATGCGACAGATCACATTATTCGCCAAGGAATTCATAAGCTCACTAAGATTACCAGAACCTTTGATAGAAACAACCCCACATTTCAACGCTATTTTGATATGTCGGGATATAAGTGAAGTTTTTACTAAGATATTTTTATCCATTTTATATTATCTTCTGACTTTTTATAAAATTAAAATCTCGACACAATATCATAGCATCTGCGACCTGGGGATCACACGTTCAATTCGGATTCTGTCTCCCTTATGAAGTTTGGTGGACTACATTTGATATGTAACTGGTGAAGTGTACTTTGCTACGCTTGATGGTGTCCAAACTTTTCCCTTTTATTGCATTTACTTGTGGTACATCTACCTAGATTTACAACCAATGCAGGCTCAAAAGTTTCCCTTTATCAATTGATAACAGGGGAAAGTGGGGCGGCAGCACCCCCCTTAACCCCTTGATTGTAAGTTCATATATGTCAAATTCGTTGAAACGGACCGTTTATCTCAATAAAAATAATTATATTTTCAATCAATTGACTGGGGGTTTGGGTTTGACATCTTATTTAGTCATGAGCATCCTACATTTGGAGGGAATATATGATCTATTGCTTTGTATTCTTCATTAACTCCTGTTTCCCGTGTTGCGATACACTTTACTAACATTCAAGTATTATTTTCACGTAATGTCGCGAAATTATTCCACAAGTTAATATGTTTTGTGGTTATGATATATGATTGTGCTTAATGCTTCGACAAATTGATCATTTGCTGCATGATCTATTGTATGATTTGAATCCGAAAGGATAGTTTCGTATCGAGAATTTGATCATATGTCAACACATTGAATGTGAGATCAAGAGATCGTTTGCGTGACGTGCGAATTAACTACGTTAGGAACCTCTGAATTTCATGTTTATCTTAACGTGACAACCTTTCATCTAGAGATGTGAAAATCGACGTTTGGTTTGACGTAATGTAGGACTCGAGAGAGAAGAGATTACGTATTACGAATTCGTTTATAACCACAATTTATGATTAACTATTAAAACGACATAATAACATTAGATATAATCGGAAGACGAAGTCACGATCCTACTCCCTTTCACATCTGGAACCCGATCTTCTATTGTTGTGTTATTGATTTCGATTAGTTTAGTTTGGTTCGTAGAATCCTTAGTGTCACATAGCAACTCATAACCTAAGAAATATTATTCATATTCCGGTCGGTGAATGGAAGTGTTCGTGGGACGATAACTCATATACTTATTTTTATTACTTACTACGACGCGTATGTTTGTATTTACGCGTGATATACAGACTCGCGAACACAACACCTCTCCAATCTTTTCCGTATGACTCCTGCTACCCTTTCATGCATGTCTCCAAGCGGTATGTTATCGTATTGTACCCAGATGAGAACTGTGTCAAATTCGTGCTCCGATATGTATAAGGATGCGCTATATTCTTTCAGGATCAAAAGGTGGTTATCGTAGTGCTTGACCGTCCGAGCAGTACTTTTACTTTGTCCTCCATTTTCTGGAATCTAAAGATGAAGACGTTGGCCTCCATGGCCTTTCATTCAACATCGTCTTTAACCACCCAATTTTTAATCACTGAGGACTTTAAGTCGTCTATCGATATCTCCCTTTGCTGTAGGAGTTTCCCACTATCTGTAGCCCTTTCTCATCCTTCAACTTTCTGGAATACACTGTTCATGACAAAGCAGGTGAACCATTTCTCTTTGTATAGAGAATACATCAATATTGATGAAAGAGTCAAAGACACAAGACTTATTCACAGGTTTCCTAATATTTCACGAAAAAATCATGTAAAAAAAATTTGATCGTGTTGGCACACTGATAAAAGTTTATCTCGACCGCTGTCCTAATCAAATTATTGTATTTATTATGAGACAAAGTTAGTATGATTCGAGGCCCAATGATTATAAACTATGCATATTGATCAATAAATAATTCACGTTAAAACAACACAAATTAAGAGTTCAGATTAAAATGATAATATTTTATTTATTTTATTTTAATCTTAATCGTTTATCATTTTCATTCCAAAAAAATTACAACGGTGAACCTGACAATATAATTTATATGTGTGTTATTTTTTGTTGTAAAGATTAATTTGCCCTTTAACTTATATTAGGGGTGATAAAAAAAATAAACAGAAAAAATAATGAGATGAATTGATGTGATATAAAATAAATAATATAAATATTTTTTATATTTGTGTAAAAAAATTTAAAATATAATAATATTTTAATTTAATTAAAATATTTTAATTTAATAAATATTATAATTGGTTTAGGCAGAAGGAGTATTTCTCATCGAATACACGTATACTTTCTTTTTTCTTCGTTTTTTTTTTTCCACTACCCGCTAGATTACACTTATAATCATGTGATGATGGAAACCAAAACAGACCATCATCATTATCTTCCTATCCACTCAAAACCCCAGCTCCGCCGCTGCCGCCGCCGCAGACCCCGCCCCACCTCCGACGAACCCCGCCGCCTCCACCACAAATGCCCACTCTTCACCACCGATTTCATCTCTCCTCATCAAAGCCCTAGTCCGATGATAGAAATGTGAGTTCATCATCGGAACCCTAATTCTACTTGTTGATATGTTTGAGAAATTGACTGTGTGTGTGATTGTGTGTGTGTGACCGTGTGATTCTGATGGATTGAGTTCAGGTCGAAGGAGGAGGAGGGAGAGGATGCAGCGATCGAGGCGATAAAGCATGCTTTGAAGGCGCTGAGGAAGCGGCATTTGGTCGAGGAAGCGGCTCACGGTCCCGCGATCATCGCGTTATCGAGACCTCTAGTTTATAAGGTTTGATTGGGAAATTTGTGTGATTCATGGTTTGGTGATTGGATTGGTGAGAGTCTGTGTTCTTGTTTATTATCTATTGTTCGATTGCTTTTATGTGTGGAAGGCCGAAGGTGGTTCAATTGCTCGGCCGCCTATGCTCTGCATTCTAAACCCTAAACCATTCACCGTAAACCCTAAATTGGATATGTCTGTGAGTCGATCGAGATTCACGATGAAGAGTGGGGAAAATGACATTATCATTTCGGAATTGCCTCGGTTGGGGAACATGACATTATGACTCGATTGTTTGCCTCTCTTGGTCACAGATTAGAGTGTACTTAGCAAACATTTGCGAACACATCACTTCCCTTCAGCTTGAGGCCTCACCTAAATAGTTTCGATATGAATACCACCTTCATCTTAACAGTGAACACAACTCTTGTTCATTATTGAGTGAATGTGATTAGGATTTTATACTCAGTTTGTGAAGTTGCAGTAAAGCCTGCCCTTAATGATTTCCGCTTTGAGTTTTTTATTCTGTTTCTTATTAGTTCGATTCTTTCTTCCTTTGTTTTTCAAGGATGAAGTTGCATATTGCTGTTTAAGAATTGCTTACATATAAATAGCATGTCTGAACTGATTCCTTAACTTAAAGGGCTTAGATTGGAAAGAAAAAGCAGAAAACTTCGAGGCAGAACTTCAACAATGCTACAAGGCACAGTCCCGGCTATCAGAACAACTTGTGGTGGAAGTTGCTGAGTGCAGAGCCGCTAAAACTTCGGCTCAAGAGAAAGAATCATTAATAGAGGAATTGCAGAAAGATATCAGTGTGACAAGGTCAGACTAGATAGTCTAGATTATGGATTTTAACCTTGGATGATAAATTCAGCGCCCTTCACTATGATTTTCTTGACTATTTTCAGTTGAATCGGACAACAAATTTTCTCTTTTGTAGGGAGGAGTGCTCTCAAGTAAAGTTGCTTCTAGAAGAGAGGAGCAAAGCCCTAGAATTGGCGGTAAGTGAGAATCAGGAACTACGGACACGATTTGAAGAGATGGCTGTGAAATTGCAAGAGGTCCAAGCAGAAAATAAGATGCTGATCGATCGCTGGTTGCTACAAAAAATGAAAGATGCAGAACAATTAAATGAGGTAATATTCAAATTTTCTGGTTGATGATTCAGTGGATTGCTCTGATAAAACTTCAACTACATCATTTAGTCGAAGCAGAGTTTACCTTATGAGATGAATCCTCATTCCCTGCATATTGGAATATGTGGATGTTAGTTTCTTGGGAGCTAATCGATCAAAATCTATGATTCAGTATATTACTTGAGATATTGCAATTGGTTTGTCAAAACAGATAGCAGAATAGGCATGTTCATGTTTTGATTTTATCTTATACTCCTAGTTGCTTATAACCTCCTATGCTTGCTATTCAAGAACTTTTTCCATAATTAAATGCCATAGAAGAAAACTAATTACTCCTTCCGTCCAAAAGAAAAAAGAAAAAGAAAAGGAAAAAAACATTTTGACTGAGCGCAGTTGGCGATACAAATTTTACTCCGTAGAAAAAAACAATTTTTGACCGTACGCATTTGTCAATGCAAAGTTTGACTCGTGTCGCATGATGATCTAATATTATTTTAATTTTATTTTGAAATTATCGGGAAACACTATTAGTAATTTAAGTTATGCACTCCAATCCTAGGTCAATCCTAGGCCAGTAGCATAATTTTGTTGCGTCGTTAAGATGAAGACAAAGTTTCTTAAAATGCGTGTTGGATGGTGAAAAAAAGAAAGTGTGTTTCATTTATTTTGGAAGGGGGAGTACTAAATATAGTCATGTTCAACCCCAAATGAATCTCTCTCTTTTTTTCTCGCACGCTCTCTCTTAGGAATCCCTAAATGAATCTATAATAATGTTCGAATGTGTAAATCATCTTAGACTGAAGATTGTCTTTGTCATGGCTTCTTTTGTTGAGAAAGCTTTTGTCTTAGTTTGCTATCCGTCCATTGTCTGGAGATCATAATCTTTTCTTCATTGTGCGCAATCATAGGCTAATGCCCTTCTCGGAGACATGCGGAACCAGCAAAGTATGAGCAGCATGCAGGAACTTGCACGACTGCAAGTGGATGGCGTAGTTCGACAATTCGAGGAAGGTTCTGAGTACTTTGCTGAATCTACTCTTCCCTCTTCTTGCAAGAGACAAATCCCTGCTCACGATGGTGGCTGCGCTGCCATACTGTTCGAGTCCCACTCCTCCAAGCTGGTAACAGGAGGACAAGATCGGACGGTCAAGATATGGGATGCCAGCACAGGATTATTAATCAAAACCCTCCATGGTTGTCTTGGATCAGTCCTCGATCTCACCGTTACCCATGACAACAAGACAGTTATCGCGGCCAGCAGCTCAAACAACCTCTATGTCTGGGATGTAAGTACAGGCCGTATCAGTCACACTCTGACCGGCCACATGGACAAAGTGTGTGCCGTAGACGTGAGCAAAGTCTCAAGCAGGAATGCAGTGAGCGCTGCATATGACCGCTCAATAAAAGTGTGGGATTTGAACAGAGGATACTGCTCCAACACCATTATCTTCCCCAGCAACTGTAATGCAGTCTGCATTGGGATGGATGGAAGAACGATATGTTCAGGCCATCTGGATGGGAATCTCCGGATGTGGGACCTGCAGTCGGGGAAACTCATCAGTGAAGTGGCGGCTCACTCCCTTGGCATAACTTCGATCTCATTGTCCAGAAATGGGAACACTGTACTAACGAGTGGACGAGATAACATGCACAATTTGTTCGACATGAGGACTCTCGAGGTTTGTGGGACATTAAGGGCAGGAGGGAACAGGATGGCTTCTAACTGGAGCAGGTCGTGCATCAGCCCGGACGACAACTACGTTGCTGCCGGATCTGCTGATGGGTCGGTCTATATCTGGTCTGTACAGAACGCTGATATAGTTGCTACCCTGAAGGAGCATAGTTCTCCTGTTCTCTGTTGCACTTGGAGCGGAGTCGGGAAACCCCTTGCCACCTCCGATAAGAATGGAGTCATTTGTATGTGGACGTGATATGGATGTTCGATCATGACGTACATCGTTATGGTCGGGAATCCATCCTATGCAAGTCTCTTGTTTGACATTGGACATAATGTAAATACAACTAACGCCTGTTTGCTTTCGTGGATTAGAATCATGTATTCTAGTGAAGGTTTCAGTTATTTTACATGAAACTCCGTGCAAGAAGAACATATGTTTCTGTTTTGACTGAAATCAATTGACGAAGTTTTCGGTATCAATAAAAATCTATAACAAGTCCTTCTAAATCGGCGAACAGGGTTATGGACGATGCCAATTAGAAGACTGGATTAAATTTAATCTGATTGCTTAATTTGTACGTACGCCATGTACGTAAGACATAAGATTATTATTCCTATTAAGTAATCAATGTAACTAGCAATCAACTATTTGAGGTCAAATCGGTAGCTTTACACTACATACAAACTAAACCTTTCACGCATTCTCGACCTTTGGCGTTTGGTGGTGCCGGAGGGATCGTTTCTTATTCTGCACCGGAGCAGTTTTTAAAGCTTAGGTGAAAACGGATAAAATCAAAGGGCATTATTTGAGTGCTACTGTCAGTAGATGCGAAAAGATGAAATACTTGTTCATAGGTAACAGAAACGATTTTTATAAAAACTTATCAAAGAAAAAAAAAACCAAAGACGTGCACAATCGACACATGAGATAGTGAATATTTTGTGGATTATTTCGCTCAAATTAAGGGTTTACTATAGGATATAATGAGCATGAAAGAATTTTTAATATCAAGAGGATATAAAATCAAGTCCATGTAGTGTCAAAATCTTCCCACAAACTCGGTAATGCAATCATTTCAATGTTGTGCACGGATTTCGTGCCTTATATGCTATGAGATTCTCTGAAATATATCAAAGATGTGTGAATGTGTGCCCTACACTTTGTTTTCTGTGCTCTGACTAAGTACGATGATTTTTTGGCCACCGAACTCACAAGTCACGAATCTTCTTTTGTGTGAGGGCTTGATCAATTAACTTATTCCTTGTCACGTAATAAACGTTTCGGGCACACTTGTTAAAATACAGTTTTTGTCGTAACATGTTTTCAAAAAATATCAAATTTTTATCGCATAATTAAACAAAGACTAAAATTATTTATCATTGAATTTATTTTTCTTGACATCATCATAAGCATGAAAATAATTTCTCCCATCTGTTCTTGAGATTAGTAACCAATCTAAACCAACCTTGGTATATCAAATTTTGCAGACCGCCCCCAGAAATCACAAAGCCAAAAGCTAGATCCTAAGTAACGTTAACCCACAAAAATGAACTTTATATTTACTTCCTCTCAATCATTTTCTAAGCTAAAAATTTAGTCAACTCATATTTGGCTTGCACATAACACTTAAGTCCTTAAGTTTTGCAACAAGTTTCACTATCATAGGCAATGAAAATTTTGCTAACTCAACAAATAAGCAACCTGTTTCCCTTCTTCCATTTGTAAACTCCATCCTTTCATTTTCACCATGTTTCTTCAATCCTACACTTTCCTCTAACTTCCACTCTTTTCCCTCCTTTTCTCCTATATAAATCTTACAATAATCTCCTCAAACTCAAAAACAATATTGAAGCGCGAAAACATAACCAAGAAATGGATTCCAAAAAGTTTCTCCTAGTCGCCTTATCGATGGCATTGGTCATCGGGATCTCACAAGGGTTTGATTTCCACGAGAAGGACCTCGAGTCCGAGGAGAGCCTATGGAACCTCTACGAGAGGTGGAGGAACCACCACACGACCTCTAGGAGTATTGAGGACAAGCACAAGCGGTTCAATGTGTTTGAGAAGAACGTTTTGCACGTCCACAAGGTTAACAAGATGGACAAGCCTTATAAGTTGAGGTTGAACAAGTTCGCGGACCTCACTAGCCACGAGTTCAGGACTCAGTACGCTAGCTCTAAGATCAAGCATCACCGGATGCTTAAGGGCAAAGCCCGTGGAAGTGAGACGTTCTCTTATGCTAATGTCGCGGATGTTCCACCGTCTGTTGACTGGAGGGACTTAGGCGCTGTTACACCCGTCAAGAACCAAGGCCAATGTGGTGCGTATAGCTTTAAATATCTATTCAACTTAGGTGGTATTTTCCATGTTTTTGATAAACCTGTGTTGAAACATAGCCAAAGTTGATGCTCGACCGAGAACATCGTATCGATCGCTATGATTAATTAGAACCATCAAGATGATGACGGAACCCACTCACACTCTACCTGCATTGTGTTATTTTTGATTTGCTTACAAAAACAGGAAGTTGCTGGGCATTTTCAACTGTCGCCGCAATTGAAGGAATAAACGCGATCAAGACGAACAATCTGGTCTCTTTATCAGAACAAGAGTTGGTTGATTGTGACAGGGCCGAAAACATGGGATGCAACGGAGGTCTCATGGAATATGCATTCGAGTTCGTGCACCAGAACGGCGGCCTGACCACTGAAGACGCCTATCCTTACACTGCCCAAGACGGTGCCTGTGACTCCGAGAAGGTAATATAAGAGTACTTTTCCGTATAGTGTAGCAAATTCGCCTCAAAATCTGATATTTCGCGTTCATATTCCTAATGATCATCTAAGCCGAAGTTTCATGCCTGTGGTAGAAGGGAATGTAAACTATAATGCTTCAGCTCATGATAATAATATTGACTGTTTATATGCAGTTGAACGCAGCAGTGGTGACCATTGATGGGTATGAACAAGTTCCTGAGAACGATGAGGACGCTCTACTGAAAGCGGTTGCAAACCAACCTGTGTCTGTCGCAATTGATGCCGGCGGTCAAGATTTCCAGTTCTATTTCGAGGTAACCTTCCATCTCCGGCTTCTAGATTATAACAAAACCGAGAAAAGAAAGGACCTCGAACATGTTCTTATTGTCAACTCAATACGCACAAGTTTTTTCACAATTTTAATAATCAGAGTTCCAATCCTAATGGATCGCTTGCTTTGAGAACTAATCATCATGAACAAAAGCCTAACAAGCGACGTTGTTATAACTTTATGTGATTTGGGAATATTGTTGTGATGATGCAGGGAGTGTACACAGGAGACTGCGGAACAGACTTAGACCACGGCGTGGCAGCCGTTGGTTACGGAACCACCCTAGACGGAACCAAGTACTGGATCGTGAGGAACTCGTGGGGAGCCGATTGGGGAGAGCAGGGTTACATCAAGTTGGAACGAGGCGTATCGGCTAAGGAAGGGAAATGTGGTATCGCGATGGAAGCTTCTTATCCTACCATAAACACAGACGATGATTCTAACATCCCCGATGCTGGTACTGATGGTGGCGATGACAGTGAGGACGAAGATTGGTTCAACAAGAAGGATGAGCTCTAGAGCTTGTGATTGAATTGCTTAGATTCTTATGAAAATATTCATTGGTTTCATGGACTATTAGATGTATTCAAATCTGTACATGTGAAAATAAGATGCACATCACTCTCGTTGTCATTGGCTGTTTATCTTCGCATTGGTTCAATATATATCGAAATTACAATAGAACACAAATAGTGTATTATAAAGATCTAAGTAAAAATCTTCCCACTGTCTTGATTCTTTTTGTTGAGAATGGTTTATCCATGTCGAATAGAACGAAAATACACCGGATATAAAAATAAATCTTGGATCACTATGAGTTGGTATTGAATCGAAATCTCAAAGGTTTGATATTAGAGCTTAATAAGCCTAACAATCCAATATTTCATGTGATCCAAATATATGATCGCATTTCAAACCCAAAATGAAATATGCAGGTGAACAGATGTGTTGACTTGAATCCAGATCTAATCAAACCGTGACATGTGGGGTTTCTTTTACTTCTTTGAACCGAACAACAGTAACAAAGGCAAGGAAAGTGTGCAAGCCAAGAATTCCCATTTCATAACACAAATTATTCACACAAAATTCCAAAATAGTCTGTTTTTTTTTTTTTTTGGGACCAAAATGTTGCCTGCTCGGGCCAGCAGCGCCGCCCACGGGCTCACCATGAACAGGCTTGTGAGTACGGCCCAATAAAGGCTCTTACAATACAGCCCAGCCCCCTGTACATTGTACATTCACCGTACAATGACACCCTTTTGCTTTGCGAATATCTATTGTTTGTTCCTTTCAAACAAATGAAATAAAAATATATCTATTGTTTTTTTAAAGAAAATTTTGAAGGATTATTCTTTATTCAATCGAATAATCCACAAATTTGAAAGATCTTTTAAATCATTTAATAGTTTTGATTTCTTGATCTCTCATCTTCTTGAAGCGGCTTACCATGTGAGATGATGATGATTCCCAAATTATATATTATGTAAACATGAGAAATTAATTGTGCAAGCTACAAGGTTATTTTGTTTGTTTGTTTTGATAACTTGTGTTTGAGGGATAGGAACTTGAGGTGTCCATTTGATCTAATATGCAATTTACTTAGCTCTATCATTGAAATCGATTATTATCAAGTTGAGTTGATGAATCAACAAAGATACTAGTTTGCTTGGTTATTTATCTTTAACAACCCATGTTTGTTTTGGTCTTACAAGTAAAGTACTTGACTCTAATTTTTAGTCATATGATCAAGTTTCAAAATGACTAGTTCTTTCTTAAATCTTAAAGGATTTTACCCCGATGATTTTTTTGTCACCCAGACAACTATTCCTCTACCCAAATTTGACCATCATTATCATCACATCATAAAATCACGAAATGCATTAAAATTCCCGTGAGTTATGAGAAGTATTGGACAAGTGAATGCTATGAATGTGGGTTCACATGACCTACAAAGATAAGATTTATGTATCAAAATAATGATAAATCAAGATAATGCATTGACAAGGTACATTATTGCTTAGACAAAATGAAATTGTAGGACCATTTTGATCTTATTTTTTAGTCAAGCCGCAATGTTCATCTTCTACAAGCAAGGACAAAAATGTGAGTTAAATATTGGTAATGCTTTTCAACTTCATGTCAAGTCACGGGAGAGAAAGAAATCAAGCAATCATAAAAGAATCAATCATAAGAAAACATTATTATCAATATGATGGGTTCAAATGTTTGGGAGTTTGATTCTTCTAAACAGATTTTGAATTCCGATTGATACAGGTTATTAGCTTTATCATACAAATTCTTGTCATTTATTTGAACTTAGATTTTTAATGAAGTTGTGACACCGAAATGTGACAATAATTCGAGAGCTAACTACAAGTAAAGCGTTTCCACTATAGGTCATTTTCTTACAATTAGAGGCCGCCATAATCACCACAAACATAGATTTTTAGTGAAGTTAAGTCAATTTATTTGTTTTTGAGTATGTTAAAGTCTTTTTAAGATTTTTTTAAAACATTCAAAAATGTATGAAAATATTAAAAATATCATAAAATAATCTCAAATAATTTATAAAATTATCACTATTTTTTAGCTCTCGTCTCAATGTCTCCTTTACGGATGTCTGCTTATCAAACTAACATGTTTGTTTTCTCAGCTTCTTGTTATTTGCATGTTAAAGTTTAAAAATTTGATGGTCCGTGACACGATGGTCTAACTTGATCAACAAATGGCAAGCTGTTAGAGCTTCATGAGCTGGCATCGTCGTGTTGAAATTGATGACTCTACTGATGATGGTGTTGGCATCTTCCTCCTTGTCCGCTTTGCTGGAACCCTGGTTGTTTTCTTCTCGGAAGGCTCTGCTGGTTTCTTCGATTAATTCGAAATCTAACTATGATGAAAGGTTTCCATTATAGGCCATTTATCAATGCAAGGAAAAACAAAAAAGGAACATTATTGGTGGACCTCTAGCCTGTCCCCCACATTGACCACAACATAACCCTTTCATGCCCACTTTTCACCAAACTAACACAAACTGTCACTATATTTTCCATTTCCAAATCTACCCTTTTGCCCTTCCCCATTCCCAACAACCCATTTCCCCCTTCTCTCTTCACAAACCAATCTGGTGTAGCAAAAACAGAGCAACTTCCATGGAGGGCAATGCCAATGGCAGTAGTCCATGAATTTGCCCCTGGATGTGGTCATATTTACTGCTTTGCCACTGGGTCTCTACGACAGCTATTTCTCTGACCACCACCACCACTCTCATCCTGCTACTCCCAGTTTGTTTCTATTCTGCTGCTGACAAGTGAGAATTTGACCAATTGCCTTCTCAAATTTTTGGGGTTTAGGGTTTCTTCCCCTCAGCATGTGAGTTTAAATCCTTGAAATTCAATCTCAAGATTCAATTTTTTTGCATTTGGGTCACGTCACATTGTGTGTATTTGCTCATTTGCTTGATGGGTTTGCAATGCTGTTGATTAATGTTGGGTTTTTTCTCCACATTTTCCCGTTTTGCCCCTTACCCTGTAGTTTTGCTTCATTGAAATGACAAGAGGAGTTGAGATGAGGTGATTTTTTCATGTGGGTGTTTCCAAGTTGCTGTTTCTTTTGTCAAATTTGTGGGTTTATTTGCATAAAAATTGAGTTTTAGATAATGGGTTTGTCTCCCCACTTTGCTGTCTCAATGATTTGAACACCAAGATTTGGAATTTTTTAATCTGTCACTTCACTTGATCTTCTTTTTGCGGAATTTCTTTGTGTGCTGTGGTGAATGCTGTGATATTGAACATGGGTTTCTCCTCATTTTGCTCCATTTCATTTGTCCTTTTTCTTTCACATGATTTCTCTCTTTGGGCCATTGCCAGAACAGTTAAAAATTATCAAGTTGGTGTTCTTCCTCCTAATATCTTGCTACCTGTTAATGAGATAAAATTTGCGACTTATAAGAAGAATTGTAAGTCTAACATTAGGGTTTGCGGGCGTGGAGGGGTCAGAGAATCCGACAGCGAGGTTGGATATTTCTTCGTTGTCTTAGCTGTGATTTTGGGAATTATGTGGTGAGGGAGTTCTTGCGAGTACATGTTTTTCCTGTTCATGATGAAGTGACTGTTTTTGTCGTTGTTCTTATTCTGAAAATCTCAAAAGGAAAATAAAGGAAGATGATTGATTCATATGCTTTGGCTCATTGGTTTCACTTCATGGTGTCTCCATCTTGCTTTATATCATAAGCTTCTGTTTTTGGTAATTGCCTTATTCTTTGAACGTGGGAAGAATTGCTTTCTATGCTCTCATTCTCCTTTCCTTTTCTTTGTCTAATGAACTTGTATGTTGTTAGTTTGCATTTGTAAGTTATACTATTTTGGAAATGTCTTCCTTGTTCTCAAATGCATACAATATTTCTTCAGATTCATCTTCTTTGATGCTGAATCAATGATTATTGTTTGGATGATGGTAGACTGTGTCATGGGCTAGTTAGTCAATCATAGTGTCACGGTTTTGACGGTGTACATCTCGTCCTTTCTAGATCTTGTCACGATAGAATTGATTCGGTTGTTGTCGTTGGTTTAGGCTAATTAATCACCTATTGTGCGATCCAAAGTTCATTAAACATTTTGGACCTCACAATTTGCTATTTGAACCTGCTTTTGGTGCTCAGAGTTTGTAGGATTTCATTCCCTATTTTTATTGTTAACGTTATCTTTTGCTTTTCTCTTCCTGTATATTATCATTGATCTGGTTTTGTTGTCCCCTTAATGGTGCAGGTGATTGTTGTGCATACAGTCTTGGTGGATCTTGTTGTGATTTATATCTAGAGAAGTGATAATTATTTTTTCTTACTACTGCGTATTTGGCCGATGGAAGGGGGAAGACATTCATTGGACTTACCCATCACGAAAACTCTAGTGGCGCTTAGGAGAGTAAGGTCCTTGAGGGATCCGTCAACTAATTCGATGAGCAAGTTCTCCGCTTTGATTGACGATTTAAGATGGGAAACCGATTCTCAAAATGGGATTTGCTTGAGGTTTGAAAACGGTGGCAATGAAGGCATTCGGGGTAAAGATAGCTTTCTGGGATGCGGACGCCTAGCTAGGTTCAGAGAGGACGAAGAAGAAGTGCTGAATTTCGAACTGTGTGATGATAGTATGATACCTAACTCTAAGTTAGCTTCAAGCTTGGCCAAGGATTTTGGTCGAAACGCCAAGTCAGGGCCTATACTTGAAGGGTCCGAAAGTGAAGACGATGTAGTTGGGATAAAATTACGAAGTAAAGCTCATGAAGTTGAATGCAAGGATGATCGAGTGGAGTCAGCTCGCATCTCACTTTCAAATCATCATCTTGAGAACAAAGATTCGAATGGTGATTTGGATTTTTCATTGCATTCTCTAAGGTGTGACAATCATGCTTCGCCAAAACAAAAACGGCTTTTCTTAAACCAGTCGAGGTCGCCTAAGTCCTGTGGAAATATAAGTGGTATCAGCAGTCCATACCCTTGTCCTACTAGTTCAGTGCTGGGAGGATCAACTCCAGCCACTTCACTATATGCCGATGAGGATGATGATGATGTTCTTGACCGGGAGTTTCATGGATGCACTGTCAGCTGTTGCTGGTCAAGAACCCCGAGATACAGAAGTCCAACGGTTCTTTCTGATGATGAAGACTGTGCATTGTTATCCGGTGAAGCTGGTGGTAGTGCTACAAATGTGTCTGAGCAAAGTAGTATCTGGAAAAATGTTAACCGCGACATTATTTCCTATTCTGGAAGTCCGACTAGTTTAAGTCAGAAGTACCGGCCCAGATCTTTCAAAGAATTGGTTGGGCAAAGTCTGGTCGCAAGGTCACTGTTGGGCGCCATTTCCACGCGGAGGATAACCTCTATGTACATCTTTCACGGTCCTCGCGGTACAGGGAAGACATCTGCTTCAAGGATCTTTGCTGCTGCGTTGAATTGTCTTGCGCTCGAGGATCAGAAACCCTGTGGAATGTGCAATGAATGCGTCCTCTACTTCACGGGAAAGAGCAATGACGTCAAGGAAGTCGATTCTGTGAGGATAATTCATGGAAATAGAGTCAGGTCCGTAGTGAAAAATGCGACTCTGCCTCCAGTTTCTTCAAGATACAAAGTCATCATTGTGGATGAGTGCCAGTTGCTCAAGGATGAAACATGGGTAACTTTGTTTCATAACATGGACAACTTCTCCCGACGTGTTGTTTTTATAATGATCACTCCTGACCTCGATAAGCTTCCAAGAAGCGCAGTTGCACGCTCTCAGAAGTACCATTTTCCCAAGATACCTAATGCCGATATCGCAAACAGATTAGGGAAAATCTGTGTTCAAGAGGGTTTAGAGTTTGACCATGATGCTCTCGATTTAATTGCTGCGAAATCTAATGGTTCTCTCAGAGATGCTGAAATGATGCTTGATCAGCTTAGCTTGCTTGGCAAGAGAATCACGGTCGCCTTGGCCTATGATCTTGTAAGTTTCGTGCAACTTCTTTGCTTGTATCTGTAATGTTTCTCGCAAACTGAACTCGTTTTTCCTTATCGTTGTTTTGTAGATTGGAAGTGTTTCTGATGATGAGTTGCTTCATTTACTGGATCTGGCTATGTCGTCTGACACTACAAGCACGGTTAGACGGGCAAGGGAGCTTATGAGATCAAGAATCGACCCTATGCAGCTGATTTCACAGCTTGCAAACCTCATCATGGACATCCTTGCAGGGAAGCACGAAGCTCCGAATTCTACTACTCAAAGGAATTTCCTGAAGCATCACGCTTGTATGTTTCAGTTCATTATTGAGTATATTTGTCTTGTATTTGTATCAAATATTGATGATTTATTTTTGGTTGTCAGATGAAACGGATTTGCAGAAGCTTCAGCATGCACTGAAGATCCTCTCCGACTGTGAGAAACAACTAAGGACATCTAAGAACCAAACTACATGGCTCACCGTCGCACTCCTGCAATTGAACTCCGGGGATTCTGATGCCAATGAGTCGACGATGCCTCGTACACCAACAAATATAGAAAGTCGGTAGTCATTTACTCCTTTGGGTAGAATTATAATGTATAGCTTTGGTGCCAACCTAATGATTCATCTTTAAAAACCTTCCTACGCTCGCTCTGCAGATGATGATTGTTGTTGCACCTCATCTCAAGATGAAAGATCCAAGCGTCTTGCAACTTATGAACACCAGAACATCATCAAGATGCATGATATGAGATTTGATGAGTATGTAAGGGAGTTGGAATCAGTCTGGACGAGGGCAACAGGGACATGCCAATCAAGTCCGCTGAGGAATCTGATGAGGAAGCGCGGGAAGCTGTCTTCCATTTCTATCGAGAATCGTAACATATGCACCTTATCTTTAAGACGGAGCCTTTGACATTTTGTCCAGAATATCTTGTCTGTGTAACCTCAACCTGTTTTTAACAACTGACTTTGCATATAGGTGTAGCTGTGGCTGAGCTGGAGTTTTCTCGTCCAAACGATGTGATAAAGGCCGAGAAATCCTGGAAACTGATCGCAAGCTCACTTCAGTCCGTCCTGGGCTGCAACATAGAAATCAGAATCAATCTCTCTCCGAATGCTCCATTGACTAGTCTTGCCAAAGTGAGACGGTTTTCCTCCAGATTCTTCAGCTGCTCCTGCAGAATGCATCACGGATCAAACTCATTGACCGAGAATGGAAGCAACAATTCGGGAATATCCAACTTCACCTCCAATGAAGCTGTAACCGGTGACAGGCCTGTCGACACCTCTTCATCTGGCTGTCTATCTCAGTTCTCTCGTGATGACAACCTCAAGAATGATGCCAGCACAATTAGGAACAGTGACGGGAATGCGCTGAGTACTAGAGCAACTACGCCTCATAGGTCTTCTCGAGATTGTCTATTCAGCGACTCAGGTTTTGGAGTTGATTCATCTGTGGAAGATGGAAGCATTGAGAAACTCAAGGTTTTGGATGTTCCGAAGTGCAACTGTTTCTGTAGGAACTTATGGATTCATAAGAAGCTGCTTCCGCTGAAGTTGTCCAACATGGCTCACTTGAAGTTCAAGTCGCCGGCACCTGTTTCTGTTCATGCTCATCAGGATATGTTTCTTGACTCATATGTGTGCTCCGACTATCCCACTATTTCTGCTAATGGCGCTGCAAGCAATGGAGATGTTCTCGAGCGTCAAGATGGGTAAGACAGTCTTGCACACGGTATATATGTCTTGTGGATCGTATTGGATTTGCATCCCTCAAGCTGTCGCGGTTTTAATGAACATATCGATATGACGAGCTCTCTTTCGATTCTAATGAAGATGGTTTCATTTGTTTCTGCAGATCAATTGATGATGCAAAGACAAAGACATGCTGTTGGCAAACTCCGCGGCTTTCCTTCAAGAAGGTACTTTGATCTTCTTCGCCTTCTTGATAATGGTTTCATGCTCTGAGATACGTAAAGCTCACCTTCGCTTTATATAGCATCCTTCATTCAGCTACGTCTTATGATTCCTGATTGTGCAGGCATTGAGCATGAAGCATCAGCATCACGAATCTCGTCTACTGGAGTGGGTTCTGCCCTGTGCTTCTTCTGCGAAGTGAACTTTCCTTGTCTTGAGTCATGGCATCAGCGCGTTTTGTTGAAGGCTGCACTGAGGTTGGAATATTGAAGCTATACTCGACAAACAAAATTCTTAACAGCATTTAGGAGCTTTCATATTTATGCTCATCCATTGTATAGATGGATCATTTGTTCAGCGTGCTAAAACGCTTGAATTAGAGTAATTCATTAGGCAAAACAGATTGTTTGCACTCTTCGCAATTTTGGCGTAAAGTGGAGATGTTTCAGCTTGGAAGTATTCTTTTTTTTTTTTTTTAAGATATTCTAATTAGTTCTTGATCATATTGTATTCTGGTTATGTTGGCTTTTGTGTGTTTTTTTTTTTTTCAAAGCTTGATTACCATTTGAGTAGAGTATGGTGACACTAAAAAAAATCCATTTTGTGTATTTTTCACTCTAATAATGGGAGAGAAATTGAATTAATAACTTGATGTTTTAGATTTATAAATTTTTTGTATGATCGAGGATTTATTTATAATGAATATTACTCTTTAGAAGTCATCTATTTCCAAGTTCTTTTGGAGATCCACAAACTACCCTTACATCTGAAAAAACACGATTAGAAGTATGGACAATTATTCTTATATATCTTTTCAGATCTCGACTTAAATATACAATTCACAAAAAAAAAGATAACTTACATTTAACGCCGACAAACTTAAACTTTGTGTTAATCACCATCTCGTTACACCAAAATTGACATTTAGATAATACTATCACCTCCCATATACCATTCCTAATTATATCATCATTCCAAAAAATTCAAAAACCTGCATACCAATCGCGCAACCTCTTCTGGCTTATGAAACTCCTGCCTAAATACTCGTACACTAGCACAACCAAACATACCTTTCTTCTTTTTGCCATCATCGACTTTCCTTTCGACACTTTCACCCACCATTCCATCCAAACTTCCCAGGAATGCCTTCGACCACTATTCAATTCCAAGCAAGGAAACACAGCATGGAACACAGACTGAACCAAAAAAAAAAGAAAAAAAAAAGCTCATAAACAAGTGGTCTCTTGATTCAGTGTCTGAAGAACATAACGAGCATCCATCCTCATATATCACACCAAACCTACAAAGCCTCTCCTTGGTTCTCAGCCTGTCAAGAGCTGCCAACCAAAGTATGAACCCATGTCTAGGAAACACTTCGCTAGACCAAGAAAGTTTCCGCCACACGACCTTCTTATGATGCTGTAATATAGCCAAATAACATCTCCTAACCGAAAAAGTCTCACCTGGTGCAGGCCATCAAGAATCCTTATTTTTCCCCACCAGGAAATCCCTTGTTCTCATCAGCGACTTCCAGATCCAGCTGTGACAAGCATTATATTCAACCTGTCATATTGTTGCATCCTTGAGATAAACCTCTTGTATCCACTCAATCCATAACCTATCCTCTTTTTTCTTGATTGCCCATATATTTTTCATCAAGAGTGCCAAATTCCAAAGCCACAAGTTCTTCACCCCATAACCACCTTCCTTAACTGGAATACATACCTGCTCCCATGAAACCAGTGTTCTACCCTGGTTTATTGTATTTTCAAACCACAAGTACGATTTACACAATCTTTCCACATGCTCAATGACTGTTTTCGGCAGCAAGAAAATCTGACACCAGTACACTTCAAGACAGACTTAACTAATTGAAGCCTGCCTGCATAGGTCAAGTGTTAAGCTTTCCAGATGCAGATCCTGCTTGTTACCTTCCTAATCAATGGCTCATATTCTTGAACTCTCTACTTTTTGAGGACAAAGGAACACCAAGATGTCGAATAGGAAGCTTGCCCTCCTCAAAACCCATGATCTGCATCAGCCTCTCCTTTTTAACCGCTTCCACATCTGCTAAAAAAAATTGACTCTTTCCTGGATTAGTCACCAGTCCACTAATCACAGCAAATTCATTTAAACATTGTTTCAGCATCAATATGGAGTCCTCCTTTGCCTTTGCAAATAACATTAGATCATCAGCAAAAGCAATATTAAGTACCCCCAACTTCTTGCATCGAGGATGATGCCTAAACCCACCCTCTACTATGAGACATTCTCTTCATCATTCGATTAAAGTATTCCATTACCAAGACAAAAAGATATGAAGACACCGTATCACCTTATCTCAAACCTTTCTTACGCGGAAAAAAAACCTTTCACATTGCCATTAATCATACTTGAGTAGGAGATGGTTGATACGCACACCCCATAATCCAAAATCTGAACATCTCAGGAAACTCCAAGGCCTCTAACCACTTACCCAGAAAATCCCATAGGACTGAGTCGTATGCCTTTTGAAGGTTACTCTTGACCATACATCGAGGAAAAACGCCCTTGCTGCGATACCCCTGCATCAGCTCTTGGCACAAGAGAATATTGTCAGTAATGTGCCTCCCCCTAACAAAGGCACTTTGACTAATATCATTCAAATCTGGGAGTACAACCTGTAATCTTCTACAAAGCAACTTGGATATAATTTTGTAAGAGGAATTACAACAAGAAATAGGTTGGTATTTCCCAATTAAAATATCATGAGGCCCGTTTGGTACCAAGTGAATGAGTGTGGCATTCATCTGTCTCAGAATTTTCCCATTCTCAAAAAATTCTAAAACAGCTTCAGTGATTTCTCCACCCATTACTTCCGAACTAGCTTTAAAAAGTCCGGCACCAAAACCGTCAGGTCCTGGGCTTCGATTTTATCCATTTTAAAAATAACGTCTCTAACTTCATCAGGGAAAAATCTCCTCAAAAAGCATATGTTTATCCATTTCAATGTTATGTATAAAAGATATTGGATATTAACTTCTATTATATAAATCATACAATAAATTTTGAATTTTTTTAATATTTATGATTTTTATAATAATTATTGTTCATTTATATTGTAAAATGTAATGGATTATGGAATGAATCTATGACCAACCAAACCGAATGACCGAACAAACTAAAACTTATTCTTTTCTTTATATATTTTATATTTAAATAAGTTGACATATACATCATTGATATCCTTCACACTTGATATGATATGGGTGCAACACTTTTAAGATGTCTTGTGTTTCGATCTTACTTCTATTAGGATTTGGTTTTATTCCTTTAACATATAGATTTAACATAATATGATTCAATCAAATTGATGATGCTTGTTAATTATTTACTCAAACCCTTTACATGCTTGATAATGATGATCTTTTTAATAATCATGTATAAATAAATAGGAATTAATATGATTAAATCAATAAGATGTTGATATACATAAATCAATCAAAACTTGACATGTGAAGGATAAAAAAACTATATTTATATTAAATATTTATAATGATTAACAAACGATCTTGATGTTGAGGTGATAAAAATGATCTTGATCGACCCTAAATAATCTAACTAATTAATCACTCCTAATTGCTATTTTATTGAGGTCTTTTTCAGTTTAAATTATCCTCATAAATCTAGTGAGTATAGAATAAACCTGTTTGAAGTTTGCTAAATGAATCAACATTATTAATAAATGCTAAATGAATTT